>JAQGDQ010001113.1:56768-61809 GCA_030141605.1 Tubiluchus corallicola | reverse complement strand
ACAATTGTCTGAATACGCACCACGCATTACGGACCACGCATTACGAATCACGCACATGGAGCCGTAGCTTCTCAACGCATGAGATGTTCAATAATATTGCAAACGGGAAATAAATTTGTCTGACACAGTTAACAAGAACATATTTCAAGTACTAACATGTACTTCAAGTTCTAAATTGTACTTCAAGTACTAACATGTACTTCAAGCTCTAAATTGTACTTCAAGTACTAACATGTACTTCAAGTTCTAAATTGTACTTCAAGTACTAACATGTACTTCAAGTTCTAAATTGTACTTCAAGTACTAACATATACTTCAAGTTCTAAATTGTACTTCAAGTACTAACATGTGCTTCAAGTACTAACATGTACTTCAAGTTTTAAATTGTACTTCAAGTACTAACATGTACTTCAAGTTCTAAATTGTACTTCAAGTACTAACATGTACTTCAAGTACTAACATGTGCTTTAAGTACTAACATGCATTTCAAGTACTAACATGTACTTCAAGTACTAACATGTACTTCAAGTTCTAAATTGTACTTCAAGTACTAACATGTACTTCAAGTACTAACATGGTCTTCAAGTACTAACATGTACTTCAAGTAGTAACATGTACTTCAAGTACTAACATGTACTTCAAGTTCTAAATTGTACTTCAAGTACTAACATGTACTTCAAGTACTAACATGTACTTCAAGCTCTAACATGTACTTCAAGTACTAACATGTACTTCAAGTTCTAAATTGTACTTCAAGTACTAATATGTACTTCAAGTACTAACATCTATAAACATGAAAAAAATCTTCGAACTACTACTACTACTACTACTACTACTACTACTACTACTACTACTACTACTACTACTACTACTACTACTACTACTACTACTACTACTACTACTACTGCTACTACTACTACTACTACTACTACTACTACTACTACTACTACTACTACTACTACTACTACTACTACTACTACTACTACTACTACTACTACTACTACTACTACTACTACTACTACTACTACTACTACTACTACTACTACTACTACTACTACTACTACTACTACTACTACTACTACTACTACTACTACTACTACTACTACTACTACTGCTACTACTACTACTACTACTACTACTACTACTACTACTACCACTACTACTACTACTACCACTACTACTACACTACACACTACTACCACTACTACACTACACTACTACTACTACTACTACTACTACTACTACTACCACTACTACTACTACTACTACTACTACTACTACTACTACTACTACTACTACTACTACTACTACTACTACTACTACTACTACTACTACTACTACTACCACCACTACTACTACTACTACTACTACTACTACTACCACTACTACTACTACTACTACTACTACTACCACTACTACTACTACTACTACTACTACTACTACTACTACTACCACCACTACTACTACTACTACTACTACTACTACTACTACTACTACTACTACTACTACTACTACTACTACTACTACTACTACTACTACTACTACTACTACTACTACTACTACTACTACTACTACTACTACTACTACTACTACTACTACTACTACTACTACTACTACTACTACTACTACTACTACTACTACTACTACTACTACTACTACTACTACTACTACTACTACTACTACTACTACTACTACTACTACTACTACTACTACTACTACTACTACTACTACTACTACTACTACTACTACTACTACTACTACTACTACTACTACCACTACTACTACCACTACTACTACCACTGCTACTACCACTATACTACTACTACTACTACTCTCCTACTACCACTGCACTACTACTACTACTACTACTACTACTACTACTACTACTACTACTACTACTACTACTACTACTACTACTACTACTACTACTACTACTACTACTACTACTACTACTACTACTACTACTACTACTACTACTACTACTACTACTACTACTACTACTACTACTACAACCATCAATAAACAGAGCATCTGATAAATCGAATGAATCAGACCAATCGCTTGAATATCAAACGTGTTTCAATGAATTATGAATTATGAATTTATTCCACAGCAACTCAAACATACATATAAATTGATATAAAATTGAAAAAAATAAATAAACTATGCGAGTAAGGCGGGGGAAGGAGCATTGAGCTTTCGAGTCCTCCTCCAGATAAGTGAAACAATTGACAATTAACATTACATTTTCATCAGTGCATACATTAGAACAAAATAAGTTTTGTTAGTAACTTAAGATCAGGATCCGATAAAACTGGAACCTCCAAAGAAACAAAATGAATTCTAACCAATGATGGAAGATTTATTTTACACAAACACCTGAAAACACCAAGTAAACCAATCTAAAAACTAATCATTTAATAGCTCACACCACTCTCGAATTTTCCCGAGTTTTGAAAAAAAATAAGCGTTTCTTAAAAGAGAGAATCTTAATTTCAAAACCTGTTTTCACAAGAAGACGCTTCAAGTAGTGTCTCACCTACAGCAAACTCCAACAATGACATACTTAAACAATGTTAGCATTGCTGCTGTTTATGATTGACGAGTCAAAGCGAAACTATCTTTTCCCACAACTTTGATAGCAGTTTACATAAAAATTGAAAACAATGATTTCAGCTGTGGCTCGTCAACCATAAACAGCAACAATGCTAGCATTGTTCACGTATGTCATTGTTGGAGTTTGCTGTAGACGAGGCTCTACCTGAAACGTCTTCTTGTCCTTACAGGTCTTCAAGCGAAGTTATTGCAGTTATTTTCATGCAGTTTGCTTTTCACCAATTAGACGTTCTTCTGTTTTATTGATGGATTCACACGAAAAGTTGCACACGAAGTTCTCTATCATGAGATTTTTTGGTACACGTTTTTTCAGCACCAAACTCCAGAGAGAGAGAGAGAAACAGCCACAACGTGCGAAACGTTAGCACAACTTGCAAATGAATGCATGGCGAGGAAGTGAAGTTAAGATTAGAAATTGCCTGATTGGTAATTGCAGAAATTGCAAAGGTGAAACGGGTCACCTGGGTTGTTGATGAGCTTGATCGATAACTTTCTGGTACTTTCCAAGTTAATGAGGCCGTCTGACGGTTCACCTTTTAGCTTGACAAACTAATCATTGAGAAGCCAGGGAGAGGGGCAGAGGTGACGAAAAAGAACCAAAGGGGAAGATCAAAGAAGTAAACGTGATTGGGTATGTATGAGATTTTCATGCTGCGCGCGCAGAATTCTATTAAATTTTGTGAAAATCATGCAGTAGAACGTCCTCGTTACTCACAATTTATAAACATGCAAATTTGGAAGAAAATAACATTAATGAAATGGTAGCAGTTGGTTATGAATTGCGTTAGAAGTTGGTGATTAGGCGACGCAGATGGACGAAATTGATTTCGATGAATTTCATCTTGGTAAATGACATTTTTGAAAAATTGCAAGCTGGTAAAGTTGCAAGAAGATTTTTTGCTAAAATTTACAATTTCCCACAAAATTTAAATACCCTAATCCTATGCCTAACTCCAACACTAACCCTAATCCTAACCTTAACCTAAATTAGTTCGTGAAGCGGATTAGGGTTAAGTTTGGAGTTAGAGATAGGATTAGGGTATTTTTAAATTGTGTGGGGATTTGTAAACTCCTTCTGATTTTTTTTAAATTGGCGTAAGTGGACGAAATTGACACCATAACATAGGAATTTGCTCAGTCTTCAAAGACTGCATGACATTTTTGTATATTTTGTTTTAAAAAAGTTTGGATATTGCCTTTATGGCACTATTTTATGTTGTTAACCTGCATATTGCCTTTATGGCACAATTTATGTTGTTAGCCTGCATATAACCTGCATACTGTGTTGGAGTAATTTCTACACGATTATACCATAAGAATTAGCTTCCAAAACATGTGAAGGTAGAGATGTACATTGATAGGGCCTCGATGTTGGAGTAAGTTTCTACATGATTATACCCTGAGAATTAGCTTCCAAAACATGTGAAGGTAGAGATGTACATTGATAGGGCCTCAATGTTGGAGTAAGTTTCTACATGATTATACACTGAGAATTAGCTTCCAAAACATGTGAAGGTAGAGATGTACATTGATAGGGCCTCGATGTTGGAGTAAGTTTCTACATGATTATACCCTGAGGAATAGTTTCCAAAACATGTGAAGGTAGAGATGTACATTGATAGGGCCTCAATGTTGGAGTAAGTTTCTACATGATTATACATTGAGAATTAGTTTCCAAAACATGTGAAGGTAGAGATGTACATTGATAGGACCTCAATGTTGGAGTAAGTTTCTACATGATTATACATTGAGAATTAGTTTCCAAAACATGTGAAGGTAGAGATGTACATTCATGGGGCTTCAATGTTGGAGTAAGTTTCTACATGATTATACCCTGAGGAATAGTTTCCAAAACATGTGAAGGTAGAGATGTACATTCATGGGGCTTCAATGTTGCAGTAAGTTTCTACATGATTATACCCTGAGGAATAGTTTCCAAAACATGTGAAGGTAGAGATGTACATTCATAGGGCTTCAATGTTGGAGTAGGTTTCTACATGATTATACATTGAGAATTAGTTTCCAAAACATGTAAAGGCAGGGCCGTAGTCGGCTTTTGAAAAGTGGTCCGGCCACAGATACGGAACAGGTAGAAAAAGAATACAGCAGCAACATATAAAAGAGTATATTATAATTTATAATACAGAGTTATAATATAATAGAGCACTACACATACTCAATGATGACATGATTGATTAAAACTTCCAAACACACATCTGCGCCGCTCATTTCTAGCAGTAAACTCGTTCGCAATTTCCTTCAGGTTGAGAGCGTCTGTTCTATCCATATGTACATGCAAAGTCATGAGATTGTTCAGTCTAGTTTGAGTCATCGTACTCCGCAAATAAGTTTTTACTCTACGCAGGGCTGAGAATGTCTAGGCACGTATGGCAGAAAAAGTGGTCCGGCCATGGCCGGACCGGCC
>JAQGDQ010001113.1:44268-51768 GCA_030141605.1 Tubiluchus corallicola | reverse complement strand
GCCATCCTTTCAACCTGTGAAGCCATCCTTTCAACTTTTTTGCAAATTAAACCTTAATATACCGTTACAGATCAGACAATTCTTTTCCACAGTTGGCTACAGTTGTGCGTGTTGTACGCTCCCAGCTAAAACAGCAGTAAAACGAAAATAAAACTGAAATTCAGAGAAAGGTATTGAGTGCTCTTTGTTTAAACCACAGTTGGACACGTGCCAGACATTTTCGGGCGACGAATCTTCCTCTTAAATTTGTGGTAAATCCAAAAACACTTTTTCTCACGTTTCCCTATTTGATGTTTGAAGTTTTAAATTTTTATTATTATCACATTCAGTACAATATAATGACGTGTAATACGTGGTAACATCATAAAATTGCTACTTCGTACTGTAATAAATTATAATGTTTCATACCCTATCGTTATCATAAAAGAATAATTGTACTGCAGTGGGTTAGAGAAGCAAAGGCTTGTATAAACCCACTGTCATGTGAACCCGATAAAAAAAGAATGGATGAGTGAACAAAAAAAAGAACTGGGAGAAAGGTTAGATCACACAGGACAGGAAGAATGATGTGTTAATAGAAATAGTAGCAAGAAAGACAAGAGGTTGTGAGATGTTTACATTCTGTGGCTTTTAACCATGTAAGCATTTGTGCATTGCGTATGTAACAGTGTGACTAAAACATTATTAATGCAATTACGTGCTAATGAGAAAAACAACAGGCGCCATTTTGTAACAACGCTAAGCTGTGCACTTTTTAGCCAGGGTGTGGCAACACGGTGCAGAGTGGCATCTAGTGTTGCCGGGCAATAATTTTTGCAGCTAATACATGTAATTTTGCTTTTTTACGGCTGCAGTGTACACTGGTTAGCCAGCGTGTGGCAACACGGTACAGACTGGCTTCTAGTGTTGCCGGGCAATAATTTTTGTCAACCAATGCATGTGATTATGCTTTTATACGGCTGCAGTGTACACTGGCTAGCCAGGGTGTGGCAACACTGTACAGACTGGCATCTAGTGTTGCCGGGCAATAATTTTTGCAGCTAATACATGTAATTTTGCTTTAATACGGCTGCAGTGTGCACTGGTTAGCCAGCGTGTGGCAACACGGTACAGACTGGCATCTAGTGTTGCCAGGCAATAATTTTTGCAGCTAATACATGTAATTTTGCTTTAATACGGCGGCAGTGTGCACTGGTTAGCCAGCGTGTGGCAACACGCTACAGACTGGCTTCTAGTGTTGCCGGGCAATAATTTTTGTCAGCTAATGCATCTGATTTTGCTTTTTTACGGCTGCAGTGTGCACTGGTTAGCCAGCGTGTGGCAACACGGTACAGACTGGCATCTAGTGTTGCCGGGCAATAATTTTTGTCAACTAATGCATCTGATTTTGCTTTTATATGGCAATTAAACGTGTTTATGTGGCACGCAATTGAATCAAATCGATTTGGTATAAACTAATATAAAGGTTTCACAAGAGTCGTAAAATTCCGATTTATCGAAGCTACAAGAGAATCTGTTAATGAAACTTGGCTTTTCAAAGTGCTGAGTCACCGCTGATACCGTGAAGTGAAATACACTAAAGTGAAGTATCGTGCAGTATTGGAGGGTAAAGATAAGTAGAGCGAGTAGATGGCACAGAGAAGAACAAAATAGGAAATGTGAGGTGAGAAAAAAGCGTAAATAAGGTAAAGTGAAGTGAAGTAAAGTGAAGTGAAGTGAAGTGAAGTGAAGTGAAGTGAAGTGAAGTGAAGTGAAGTGAAGTGAAGTGAAGTGATCTTCATAACAGCACTTTATTTTCTCACAGTTTGCTTATATTATTTTAAAATATTTTACTCCTTTGCTTAAAGTAAAGTAAGGTAAGGTAAGATAAAGTAGATAAGATAAGGCAAGGTAAGGTAAGGTACAATAAGGTAAAGTAAGGTAAGGTGAGGTAAGGTAAGGCAAGGCAAGGTAAGGCAAGGTAAGGCAAAGTAAGGTAAAGTAAGGTAATGTAAGGCAAGGCAAGGTAAGGTAAGGTAAGGTAAGGTAAGGTAAGGTAAGGTAAGGTAAGGTAAGGTAAGGTAAGGTAAGGTAAGGTATGGTAAGGTAAGGTAAGGTAAGGTAAGGTAAGGTAAGATAAGATAAGATAAGATAAGTTAAGATAAGATAAGATAAGATAAGATGAGATAAGATAAGATAAGACAAAGTAAGGTATGGTAAGGTAAGATAACATAAGGTAAGGTAAGGTAAGGTAAGGTAAGGTAAGGTAAGGTAAGGTAAGGTAAGGTAAGGTAAGGTAAGGTAAGGTAAGGTAAGGTAAGGTAAGATAAGACAAAGTAAGGTATGGTAAGGTAAGATAAGATAAGATAAGATAAGATAAGGTAAGGTAAGGTAAGGTAAGGTAAGGTAAGGTAAGGTAAGATAAGGTAAGGTAAGGTAAGGTAAGGTAAGGTAAGGTAAGGTAAGGTAAGGTAAGGTAAGGTAAGATAAGGTAAGGTAAGGTAAGTCACGAAGAGAAAATACCAAGCAAAATAATGTCACCAATTAAAGTTACAAAAAGTAAAGTTATCACCGTGTAAGCTCTACAGGGTTGCCATTTTACTTCAAATACCTTTCACCTCTGCCATTACTACACCGACTGCCTTAAGTGCCTTTTCTTTACTGCTGCGTTCATCTTGTGTCATGGTCTGCGCATGTCCGCGAAAATTACGTTTTAATTTAAAATTATTAATTGATGCAGCGTGCAAATTAAAAACTAATGATGCTATCAACACCTACAGACATCGGCTGGTTGAGTCAAAGCCACAGACTAATGAATGATTGTAAAAATAATGGAAAAGTTCAGGTGATTTTACTAAAATAACTGACCAGGTTCAGTAATGAACAACTAATAACACTTCAGTTTGCAATCAAGAAAACACAGTATGAATATATAACATTCCTAATTCAATGTTTCATGTAAGGAAGCCTTAGAAGTGATCTCCCATGTCCTGGTCTTGCCACACCCAACGACATGTTCGACTGTGACTGGGTGCTCGACTCCACTTTGCAAAGTACAGAGCCATAAAAAGGATGATGCTATAAATAGTAACATTGACTCAAAAAAATACGTATATCGAATTTTGCTGCAGTTTTTGCGTTCCCAGCTGTAACTCTGCATAGTAAACTAATAAGCAATTTCCCTGTTTCGTTGTGCGCAAGGTCAAAGATTGAGTGTACCACAGCTACAACCATCACGTGACATGTGGGTAAAGCAACGTCGTCTGCCTCATCAGTCCAGTAACGTCAGCTTTTTTGCGTGAACTTATTTAATTATGCATTAGTCTATACGTAGAGCGATTTACTAGCAGAATCTTACTAGGGAACAAGAAAAAATGAACTAGAGAAGATTCTAGCCTAGCTGTTAAAATTATTACAATTTTAAGACAATGCTAGACGTTGTCAAGTGTACACAAGTGCGCTGTCTGGTACGCTCATCCTTTGACCTTTTCACGATCATCATCAATCGCTGGAACTTTGAAAAGGATTATTGCTAATGGTATGCTAGATTATTAGCGTTAATCATGTGTACTACCTCACAAACTAACTAACTAACAAACTACCTAACCCTATTATGGGGTCCAGTGGTCCCAAGGCACTGTAGCACTCCTACACTATTTTCACCCAGTAAGTTCCACCCCAGCAATCGAAGACCAGCAGGTGAAAAACCCCATTAATATTCACCTGTTCAAGGGTATGCGCCTGGCTCCACCTGTCGATAATCAGGGGAACTACAGTCAGTTCAGCTTGCAGCGTGAAGTGTGAAACTTTCACCTGTGATTGTTGCTGAGGCAAATGCTTTAAGCAACAGCTGCCATCTGTGAAAGAAGCCGGTTGATGACGCGCCAGATGAAGCCATGCGAACGATGACGTAATGCATCAATCAAACGCCAAAAGCTTCTTCTCTCGCTCAGCTGAAAGTTACCTTAAACTAAAACTATTGAGTTTTTACATCAAAATGGTTGCTGACCGGTTTTGAACAAAACTTCATTATCAAGACATCTAAACAAAGAAATTTACCAGAATTTTGAAACAACATCGAAATACAATTCAGTAGTTAATAGCTAGAAGATATACGATATGATATTATATAGATAATTTAACAATTTACGTCACAAAGGACATATCTTGATTTGTATGAAACTATACTACACCTCACAAACAAATAAACAATTAGGTTAGTAGTAACAGAACTGTCAATTTTAGGCAGCTGCCATTTTGTTACTGAATTCCATAAACCATAATGCACTGCTGCTATTGTTCAAGCTCAATTGTTAAATTATCTATATCATTGTTTGTTTGTTAAAGTACTGAATTGTATTTCGATGTTGTTTCTAAATTTTGCTAAATTTCTTTGTTTCAGATGCCTCGATAATGCACAGCGTGTTCGAAACCGGCCGGTAATAAATTTTATTTTGATGAAGTGACAAATATTTGCCAAATATGGATAATTCAATTATTGAGTTTTTTATGCAAGATTTTTAACAGTTCTTAAAGGGCAAGTAAACATACTTCATAAATAAAGCTTAAAAATCTATCTTAAGATCACTTACATGCGGTCTTACTGCACAGAAAGCTTGCAGTAACAGTAACGCTGCATAAAACTTGCAAATTTAAACTCCCACGATGACCGTGCAGCCATTTTGAAGATAAGTCGTATGGAATGAGTTTAGATGACACTTAAAAATAATCAGAGCTTTCCTTCCTGGCACACTCTTCTCTAATTAAGAAAAGGTTTAAATGACTTTATATTGTCAATAAGACTAATAATGTGCCCTTTGTGAAACAGGGGGCACCGTGAAACAGTTCAGTTTTACCAAGTCGAGTGAACATCTTATAATTCATTTCTTATTAATATATATATATTATATTTATATTATGTTATGTTATGTTATGTTATGTTATGTTATGTTATGTTATGTTATGTTATGTTATGTTATGTTATGTTATGTTATGTTATGTTATGTTATGTTATGTTATGTTATGTTATGTTATGTTATGTTATGTTATGTTATGTTATGTTATGTTATGTTATGTTATGTTATGTTATGTTATGTTATGTTATGTTATGTTATGTTATGTTATGTTATGTTATGTTATGTTATGTTATGTTATGTTATGTTATGTTATATTATATTATATTATATTATATTATATTATATTATATTATATTATATTATATTATATTATATTATATAATATAATATTATATTATATTATATTATATTATATTATATTATATTATATTATATTATATTATATTATATTATATTATATTACATTATATTATATTATAATATATATATACATACATATATATAAGTGGGTATATTTTTAAATTATTATGACTGTTTTAAACTTTTTAGTATTCTGACACACTATCGACTTTGCTGGCTTACATGCCAAGGAAATCTGTCATTGAAATTCTGAAAAACATCTTAAAACTAATGAGCTTTAATCACAAGTTTGTCGCAGCACGCACGGCTCACAAGGGCACACGAGCGAACATCTTAACAAATTCGAAAAAAACAGGTTAGATAGAAAGTAAAAGGAGAGAAAAGTGAGAAGATGTGACAAAGAGAGAGTGTGAAAGAAAGAGAAAGACAGTAAGGGAGAAGTGAGAGAGAGTGAGAGAGAGAGCAAAAGAGAGAGAGAGAGAGAGAGAGAGAGAGAGAGAGAGAGAGAGAGAGAGAGAGAGAGAGAGAGAGAGCGAGCGAGAGACAGACAGTTCTTGTAAATTCTTTTTGTTTATTGCCTTTAAGATTTGACGCATTTTTAATTCAGCGGCAAAATAAAAAAGTCCTACTACCACTAGGGAATGCTGCTAACTCCTGTAACAGCCTGACAAGACCAAGTCGTCTGGGGAAGCGTGACAGCTTCGGTATTCGCTCAATTCAGATCAATTTGTTGGCAAACGATATTTGCGACAATTATTGCCGTTTGTGATCCCGAAGGAGCACGCGGGTCGTTACTGTAAGCGTGTATCTGTCCATCGTCTCATTCAAGTCGCTGATTGATGGGTTTATGGATTGGTCACAAAACTTAAAAGAACCTTGTACCATCAAGCATTGAAGTTTATAAACTCTATGCTCGTGTTAGTCATGGTAACAACACAACACAACCCAAACACCAACCCACACAACACCACCAACACAAAAAATCTATGCTCGTGGTTAGTCATGGTTTAATCAAGCACAATTCTTTGGTTATCAGACTTGTCCAAGTGGTACGATTTGGGTCTCTTTAAGGCTCGTTCACACAGTGACGGGTACCACCAAGCACTGAAGTTTATAAAGTCTATGCTCGTGGTTAGTCATGGTTTAATCAAGCACAATTCTTTGGTTATCAGACTTGTCCAAGTGGTACGATTTGGGTCTCTTTAAGGCTCGTTCACACAGTGACGGGTACCACCAAGCACTGAAGTTTATAAAGTCTATGCTCGTGGTTAGTCATGGTTTAATCAAGCACAATTCTTTGGTTATCAGACTTGTCCAAGTGGTACGATTTGGGTCTCTTTAAGGCTCGTTCACACAGTGACGGGTACCACCAAGCACTGAAGTTTATAAAGTCTATGCCCGTGGTTAGTCATGGTTTAATCAAGCACATCTCTTTTAGTTATCATACTTGTCCAAGTGGTACGATTAGGATCTCTTTAAGGCTCGTTCACACAGTGACGGGTACCACCAAGCATTGAAGTTTATAAAGTCTATGCCCGTGGTTAGTCATGCTTTAATCAAGCACATCTCTTTGGTTATCATGCTTGTCCAAGTGGCACGATTAGGCTCTCCTTAAGGCTCATTCACACAGTAACGGGTATCTGGTAAAAATTCATAAAGTTTGTCTTCTCCTATAAATTTAACCTTCGTTTGTTTAGCTCTAGTGCCAGTTTAAAAAAAACAGACTTCTGCCTTGGTTCGTGTCCGTCCTGCATTATATTTGAGTAAATACTAAAAAACTATTTGCTAAATCCAGTGTTTGCAAATAAATAATAAAAAATACCCACATTTTCTTTGTTATATTTTTAATTAGTTTTCTTTGATTGTCAGACGCCAGACGCTGGGCGCTTCGGTGTATTACAGACATGCTAAAGTATTAAAAATTACAACATATTTATAATTTGACACTTACTGCTGGGTCCAGAGGATCCATTCCCTTTTCCTGTTCATGTTTCAAACTTTCCTGCTTGAGAAATTTCTTCATCGACCTCGTTGTCGACTCGTGCTGTTCCTCGGACGCTTGTGGACAGCTTTCGTTTGTGGACGGGTCCGCCATGTTGGACGTTTCTATTTGCACCGTGTCCTAGCCTAAACAGAAAACAACGCCTCGTAGTTTTTAACTGTTTAGCACAGATTTGCGTGTAGCTTGTAAGAAGTACCATTGTACAGTTGATTCGTCAATAGTATTTTATAATTTGCTTTAACATGAGACACTTAATACCCTTCATACCCTACTGTTTGACTGTGTACAGTATGATTCATTGTT
>JAQGDQ010001113.1:36768-39268 GCA_030141605.1 Tubiluchus corallicola | reverse complement strand
GCGAAATGCATGTAACAGCGAAGAACTAGTGGCGCGAACGTTAAATTGTGTTTGTGTGGTAATAATTCCTTCACGTGATTCATTTTTGAAAAAAATTGTATGTTTCCTTTCAATCTTATATTAAAATAGATATTAATAATAATGATTATACGACAGCGTGCATAATAAATGGCAAGAACCAGAAGTAAAACTTGTTAGGTGCTTGTACCATTATATAAACACGTCCAATAATGAGAAAAAAAGATCAAAAAACGAAGGTTTTTAGACAATTTAAAAAAAAGATTTGTGCAAAGTAAGGATAGAAGTGATGGATAAAAGAATGTTCAAAAGGGTAGAAAGATTGGTTTGTGGAGATTCGGCTCATGAGATGACGAAGCACTCTGGATTCTACTCAAAACGAACACAAAGTTGTGACTGTTGTGTCACACAGGAACAGTAGGTGGTTATCAAGACTAGTTTATATAAGAAGCAAACAGATATCGTTTAACTGACGTTTTAAAGCGGTAAATGTTACACTAGTACTTTACATTGGGTGGTAGTGAGTTCCAAAGCTTAGGTCCACTGTTGTATCAAACAGGAACAGTAGGTGGTTATCAAGACTAGTTTATATAAGAAGCAAACAGATATCGTTTAACTGACGTTTCAAAGTGGTAAATGTTACACTAGTACTTTACATTGGGTGGTAGTGAGTTCCAAAGCTTAGGTCCACTGTTGTGTTACACAGGAACAGTAGGTGGTTATCAAGACTTAGTTTATATAAGAAGCAAACAGATATCGTTTAATTGACGTTTTAAAGTGGTAAATGTTACACTGGTACTTTACATTGGGTAGTAGTGAGTTCCAAAGCTTAGGTCCACTGTTGTGTTACACAGGAACAGTAGGTGGTTATCAAGACTAGTTTATATAAGAAGCAAACAGGTATCGTTTAACTGACGTTTTAAAGCGGTAAATGTTACACTAGTACTTTACATTGGGTGGTAGTGAGTTCCAAAGCTTAGGTCCACTGTTGTATCACACAGGAACAGTAGGTGGTTATCAAGACTAGTTTATATAAGAAGCAAACAGATATCGTTTAACTGACGTTTCAAAGTGGTAAATGTTACACTAGTACTTTACATTGGGTGGTAGTGAGTTCCAAAGCTTAGGTCCACTGTTGTGTTACACAGGAACAGTAGGTGGTTATCAAGACTTAGTTTATATAAGAAGCAAACAGATATCGTTTAATTGACGTTTTAAAGTGGTAAATGTTACACTGGTACTTTACATTGGGTAGTAGTGAGTTCCAAAGTTTAGGTCCACTGTTGTGTCACACAGGAACAGTAGGTGGTTATCAAGACTAGTTTATATAAGAAGCAAATAGATATCGTTTAACTGACGTTTCAAAGCGGTAAATGTTACACTGGTAGTTTACATTGGGTGGTAGTGAGTTCCAAAGCTTAGGTCCACTGTTGTGTCACACAGGAACAGTAGGTGGTTATCGAGACTAGTTTATATAAGAAGCAAACAGATATCGTTTAACTGACGTTTCAAAACGGTAAATGTTACACTATACATGGGTGGTAGTGAGTTCCAAAGTTGTCACTGTTGTGTCACACAGGAACAGTAGGTGGTTATCAAGACTAGTTTATATAAGAAGCAAACAGATATCGTTTAACTGACGTTTCAAAACGGTAAATGTTACACTGGTAGTTTACATTGGGTGGTAGTGAGTTCCAAAGTTTAGGTCCACTGTTGTGTCACACAGGAACAGTAGGTGGTTATCAAGACTAGTTTATATAAGAAGCAAACAGATATCGTTTAACTGACGTTTTAAAGTGGTAAATGTTACACTGGTACTTTACATTGGGTGGTAGCGAGTTCCAAAGCTTAGGTCCACTGTTGTGTCACACAGGAACAGTAGGTGGTTATCAAGACTAGTTTATATAAGAAGCAAACAGATATCGTTTAACTGACGTTTTAAAGTGGTAAATGTTACACTGGTACTTTACATTGGGTGGTAGCGAGTTCCAAAGCTTAGGTCCACTGTTGTGTCACACAGGAACAGTAGGTGGTTGTCAAGACTTAGTTTATATAAGAAGCAAACAGATATCGTTTAACTGACGTTTTAAAGCGGTAAATGTTACACTGTTTACATTGGGTGGTAGTGAGTTCCAAAGTTTAGGTCCACTGTTGTGTCACACAGGAACAGTAGGTGGTTATCAAGACTAGTTTATATAAGAAGCAAATAGATATCGTTTAACTGACGTTTCAAAACGGTAAATGTTACACTGGTAGTTTACATTGGGTGGTAGTGAGTTCCAAAGCTTAGGTCCACTGTTGTGTTACACAGGAACAGTAGGTGGTTATCAAGACTAGTTTATATAAGAAGCAAACAGGTATCGTTTAACTGACGTTTCAAAACGGTAAATGTTACACTGGTAGTTTACATTGGGTGGTAGTGAGTTCCAAAGCTTAGGTCCACTGTTGTGTCACACAGGAACAGTAGGTGGTTGTCAAGACT
>JAQGDQ010001113.1:16768-26768 GCA_030141605.1 Tubiluchus corallicola | reverse complement strand
TATAAAATTTTCATTTTTGGTACAAAACACAAAATTTAAGATCTCATTTCCCAGTTGGTTTAGTAGGAAATTTGAATAAAGTTAAGTACAGTAAGATATAAAATTTTCATTTTTGGTACAAAACACAAAATTTAAGATCTCATTTCCCAGTTCGTTTTGTAGTACATTTGAATAGAGTTAAGAACAGTAAGATATAAAATTTTCATTTTTGGTACAAAACACAAAATTTAAGATCTCATTTCCCAATTCGTTTAGTAGTAAATTTGAATAGAGTTAAGAACAGTAAGATGTGAAATCAATAACGTTTCCAAACTAAAACTTATTTTCCAAAACAGAAATGAAATTTGAATTATTGTCAATCTCTCGAGTTGCCTTCCAATTTACGAAATGGCGAACTGCCACGTTCACTTACGTAGAGTGGTACCGGGTTAACAACAAACAAATTTTTGGCCATATTTGGACGTAAAGCTTGCAGCTTTTGCGCGGCGGCGGAGCTAGGCTTCTTTGCATGGAGGGCGTGTCCAGAAAAGTGTGTAACAAAGCGTGTCCAGCAGAGTGTAGAACAAAGGTACTTTGACCACTGAATTCTAATTATTTTAGGCGTATTTTAATTATCAAAGTTCAATTAAATTTTGCTTTTAATGTCTCAAAAACAGAAGAATAATCATTCTTAATAAGAATTGTCGCAAACTAGACGACAGGCCTTCCAGAAAAATTGAAAAAATATTTACGGAGGCAGGAAAAAAGTTTTTGTCAATTTGCTACTCACACAAGGCATTTGTTGATGTGAAACAAGTTTTTATGTAAACAATTCCACAGATAACACGCCCGAAGGAAAAAATATTTATAAACAGCGGTCCTGCAGGTAGGATGGTGAATATCTGCGTAAACCTTACGTAAAGAAGGGGGTACTTGAAGCAGGTTTCAGAAAAACCACCCTAAAAATTATATTACTTTACGGCAGTTTTATGCGTATGTCGTACTCGCGTTAAAAGTATTTTTTGTTTGTTTTCATTTTAAATTTCCTAGGATACTGTTCCGCCGGCACCATTACATGACGTCATATACGCACAACGTGTATCAGGGCAAGAAAACGCAATGTTAAATTATGTAACTAGAAAAGTGTTATGTAGCTAGAAAAGAAAATTATTAATTATTTAAAATGTTTTCACCAATTGATAAAATGTCGCTGACTCACCCTCCAGGGTGCGCCACCCACTAACCAAAAAAACGTATTTTTAATCTTATTGACAAGATACAGTAATTTAAAATTTTACTTAATTAGCAACATGTATCCTACTGATGCTCTGATTAGTTTTTCTTACTTTACTTAATGTTATCTAAATTTGTAACAAACGAAATGCCATTAAAATGGCTGCGCCTAACGCTCGTCGCGGGAGTTTAAATTTACAAGTTTTATACAGCCGTTACTGCCGACGCAAGCCCTGCGTGCAAAAAGACAGTAAGCAATATAAAATTTCAAAACGAATTTTTTAAGCTTTATGTAAGTAGAGAGTTTTACTGCTGTTCTTTAAATTTTCTCTTACTGGAGCCTAATAAATTCAGAATCCTTTCTCATTTCCTTGCAAAAGTTGAACTACATGTAGAAAATATTTTGACATATTTTTGTTTCTACTTCATGGTATCTGGTCCAGAAAACTGCCATTGGCAGCAAGATTGAGCGTAATTATGCATCCTATTCATCATAGGAATTTTCTACCGTCAATCCTCTTTGCTTCAAAGAAGCCATCGGATCTCCGGATCTCGTGTTTTTGTTCAGGAAGCCAAACGAATTTAGACAGGAATCGACCTGTTTCGATTCACTCTCTAGCCACCGTTCAATCAGTTGCTCATATTTCGAAAGTTTATCAAATTATTCCTGGAGTAATGAGAAGTACAAATAAGCGCTGAGGCTGAATCAACACTCAAGTAAATGGGCGCCCCGGAGGCTTTGGCAGCGAGAAATCATGTTTCTGAGAGGCAAAAGAGGGAAAATCAAGAAGTTGTAAGAAATCATGCTGTTGACTTGTGAAAGCAGGAATTCCAAGAGCTTGTAAGAAGTCATGCTGTTGACTTGTAAAAGTAGGAATGCCAAGAGCTTGTAAGAAGTCATGCTGTTGACTTGTAAAAGTAGGAAAGACAAGAACTTGTAAGAAGTCATGCTCTTGACTTGTAAAAGTAAGAAAGGCAAGAGCTTGTAAGAAGTCATGCTGTTGACTTGTAAAAGTAGGAATGCCAAGAGCTTGTAAGAAGTCATGCTGTTGACTTGTAAAAGTAGGAAAGACAAGAGCTTGTAAGAAATCATGCTGTTGACTTGTAAAAGCAGGAATGCCAAGAGCTTGTAAGAAGCCATGCTGTTGACTTGTAAAAGTAGGAATGCCAAGAGCTTGTAAGAAGTCATGCTGTTGACTTGTAAAAGTAAGAAAGGCAAGAGCTTGTAAGAAGTCATGCTGTTGACTTGTAAAAGTAGGAAAGACCATAGCTTGTAAGAAATCATGCTGTTGACTTGTAAAAGCAGGAATGCCAAGAGCTTGTAAGAAGCCATGCTGTTGACTTGTAAAAGTAGGAATGCCAAGAGCTTGTAAGAAGTCATGCTGTTGACTTGTAAAAGTAGGAAAGACAAGAGCTTGTAAGAAGTCATGCTCTTGACTTGTAAAAGTAAGAAAGGCAAGAGCTTGTAAGAAGTCATGCTGTTGAATTGTAAAAGCAGGAAAGGTAAGAGCTTGTAAGAAGTCATGCTGTTGACTTGTAAAAGTAGGAAAGACAAGAGCTTGTAAGAAATCATGCTGTTGACTTGTAAAAGCAGGAATGCCAAGAGCTTGTAAGAAGCCATGCTGTTGACTTGTAAAAGTAGGAATGCCAAGAGCTTGTAAGAAGTCATGCTGTTGACTTGTAAAAGTAAGAAAGGCAAGAGCTTGTAAGAAGTCATGCTGTTGACTTGTAAAAGTAGGAAAGACCATAGCTTGTAAGAAATCATGCTGTTGACTTGTAAAAGCAGGAATGCCAAGAGCTTGTAAGAAGTCATGCTGTTGACTTGTAAAAGCAGGAAAGGTAAGAGCTTGTAAGAAGTCATGCTGTTGACTTGTAAAAGCAGGAAAGGTAAGAGCTTGTAAGAAGTCATGCTGTTGACTTGTAAAAGCAGGAAAGGTAAGAGCTTGTAAGAAGTCATGCTGTTGACTTGTAAAAGTAAGAAAGGCAAGAGCTTGTACGAAGTCATGCTGTTGACTTGTAAAAGCAGGAATGCCAAGAGCTTGTAAGAAGTCATGCTGTTGACTTGTAAAAGTAAGAAAGGCAAGAGCTTGTACGAAGTCATGCTGTTGACTTGTAAAAGTAGGAAAGGCAACTGCTTGTAAGAAGTTATGCTCTTGACTTTTAAAAGTAGGAAAGGTAAGAGCTTGTAAGAGGCCATGCTGTTGACTTGTAAAAGTAGGAATGCCAAGAGCTTGTAAGAAGTCATGCTGTTGACTTGTAAAAGTAGGAAAGGCAAGAGCTTGTAAGAAGTCATGCTCTTGACTTTTAAAAGTAGGAAAGGTAAGAGCTTGTAAGAAGTCATGCTGTTGACTTGTAAAAGCAGGAAAGGTAAGAGCTTGTAAGAAATCATGCTGTTGACTTGTAAAAGTAAGAAAGGCAAGAGCTTGTAAGAAGTCATGCTGTTGACTTGTAAAAGCAGGAAAGGTAAGAGCTTGTAAGAAGTCATGCTGTTGATTTGTAAAAGTAAGAAAATCAATAAGTTGTAAGATATCATGCTGTTGACTTGTAAAAGTAAGAAAGGCAAGAGCTTGTAAGAGTTGTAAGAGTAAAACAAGCCTTTGCACGGAATCTTTTGGTAATATTGCCAAAGTAAAATACAACTAGAAGCTTGCAAAAATCATATCGTCAAGGGCCAAAGCTAGCAAAACTGTGTTGTAACAGTACAGAAGCCAAAAGCGTAGAAGAAACCACATCGCTGAATTGTAAAACTAAGAAAATCAAGAAGCCATGTTTTTACCTTTAAAAATAAGAAAGCCAAGAGTTTTACTGCATACTGAGTTTACAAGATGTCAGGGAACTCAAAACACAAGAGCATGCATACTGAGTTTACAAGATGTCAGGGAACTAAAAACACAAGAGCATGCATACTGATTTTACAAGATGTCACGAAAGTGAAAACACAAGAGCATGCATACTGAGTTTACAAGATGTCTGGGAACTGAAAACACAAGAGCATGCATACTGAGTTTACAAGATGTCAGGGAACTGAAAACACAAGAGCATGCATACTGAGTTTACAAGATGTCAGGAAAGTGAAAACACAAGAGCATGCATACTAAGTTTACAAGATGTCTCGAAGGTGAAAACACAAGAGCATGCATACTGAGTTTACAAGATGTCTCGAAGGTGAAAGCACAAGAGCATGCATACTGAGTTTACAAGATGTCTCGAAGGTGAAAACACAAGAGCATGCATACTGAGTTTACAAGATGTCACGAAAGTGAAAACACAAGAGCATGCATACTGAGTTTACAAGATGTCAGGAAAGTGAAAACACAAGAGCATGCATACTGAGTTTACGAGATGTCAGGGAACTGAAAACACAAGAGCATGCATACTGAGTTTACAAGATGTCAGGGAAATGAAAACACAAGAGCATGCATACTGAGTTTACAAGATGTCTGGAAAGTGAAAACACAAGAGCATGCATACTGAGTTTACAAGATGTCTCAAAGTGAAAACAAAAGAGCATGCATACTGTGTTATTAATGTGTGACAACTAAGAGTTTGCATGAACTTTTATAGTTGAAAGACGAATTTAGAAAACTTGCCAGAAGAAATCCTTGCGAAAGATGATCAATCTAAAACATCAAAAACTTCAAATGAAAAATAGTGTTACTGACGCGCAGTTCAGACGCGTTAGTTTGTGACGAACTTCATGTTCGCGCCACTAGTTCTTGGCTGTTACCTGCATTTCACCATTCGCTAGTTAGACGGACGCTAGCGCCTGCATTTCGGAAACGCATTTCACAAAAACGGGTCTCTCGGTTCAAATATGTTCATTTTTGACGTACTCGACACGTTCGACAGCTCATGCGTGAGCACAGCGGTAAATTTGAAATTTGAATTTTCATCTTAAAACTTGCCTAGTTCTAGTACAACACGCTGAACATCTTACAGTCGCGCTGTTCTTTAATATTTGCTCTTGCAAACACGTGTAACATGGAATATTTTTACTATGTTAGTTTGTGATGTCATGAATTGTTTGGCTCGTCCGCCGTAAATTAAGATTTTAAACTATTGCTTAATTATCAGAAACACTTTTGCAGTATTAGTTGTGTTAAACTGTATACATTTCATCGGACTTTAAAATGGGGTAGTATGTGAAAAATCATTCTGTTTTACTAAAGGGTTCTACGCATCAGACAAACAACATGTCTTATAACTGCTGTAAAGCTTTCTGCTTTTGAAACTATTTAAACGAACGCAGAGATGAAAGTTCATTAAGAATTTAGAAATTCCTTATCAGATGCGTTTGTTTAACATCAAAGAATACGTGTCCTTACAATGATGGAACTAATGGAAAATAACGAGGATTTTTAGTGATATTTCAACGTGACATTCGCCTTATATAAATGCACCCGCTTTGTTGAATTTCACGTCAAAGCTTGACAATTTTCTGTGAATACTTTGAGCAACAAAGCGTTCATAGAAACGACATTTAGGAAATCTTCATGGTAAAATTACGCACAACGTGAAAAATATTAGAAAAACAACAAAAGGTCATGACGTCGAGCAAAGAAAAAAACTCAAAACGTTCAAAGTTTGATCAAGTCCCAAAAAAATCCTTTTTATGCTTGTTGCAGGTGCAAATGTTTTGGTCCATAATCCCTTCTCAAGGTAGTATATGCATTAGAAGCCACAATATATTAGACTGTAGTTCAACAAGCTAGACTACCCCTTCCCAAGGTAGTATATGCATTAGAAGCCACAATATATTAGACTGTAGTTCAACAAGCTAGACTACCCCTTCTCAAGGTAGTATATGCATTAGAAGCCACAATATATTAGACTGTAGTTCAACAAGCTAGACTACCCCTTCCCAAGGTAGTATATGCATTAGAAGCCACAATATATTAGACTGTAGTTCAACAAGCTAGACTACCCCTTCTCAATGTAGTACATACATTAGAAGCCACAATATATTAGACTGTAGTTCAACAAGCTAGACTACCCCTTCTCAATGTAGTACATACATTAGAAGCCACAATATATTAGACTGTAGTTCAACAAGCTAGACTACTTTTTCTACTCTGACATTGTATAGGTGGAACTTGTTATGTACACACGTCTCTGTTGCATTTAAAATTTGACTTATAATTATACTGCTACCTTTTACTGACATTCTGGCTTTTTCTCGACTCAATATTGGATCAACAATGTATGTATGCATTTTAGCTTTTTAGTGTAACGTAGTAATCTGTAGCACTTATTTTCTAGCACTTATTTCAGTAGTTTTGTAGATGTAGTAATTGTAGACTACAGAAAATTTGTATTTTTGCAGAATAAACTAACATAGATATGGGAACGCAACTTTGACTTGAGCGTATACATTATAGTGCTACTATTATTACCTCTCGCCCGTGTGAATACAAAATTTTTAAATTAATGCGAACGAAGCTTAACTGTTTTCCAAAAGTAGTAACTTTAGCGAAACGCAAATGCATGTATCTTAAAGGAGTCAAGATGATAGCAAAAAATCTTAAAACCGGAAATGAAACCGGAACTGATATTTCTACATGTTTCAAGTTACCATGGCTTTTCTATTAGTAAGTCAAGTTATGGTGAAGTAAAAGGTTTTTTATTTTTATAAAAAAGTTTCCATTCTCCATGGCTACTTTAAAATTTAAATTAAGATTTAAACAAGCTAATTTCAATTTCAAATTAAAATACAGCTGCTAATATGCTAACTTACAACATATCAAATAAAACTATTAATTATGACGAATCCTTGGCTACTAAAATGTGTGTAAAAAAGAGTAAAATTTTTGTACTAAATAAAATTAAAATGAAAATAAAACCAAAAAAGAGTAGTAAAAGTAATATTACTGCTAATTTACACTGGAAATACATCTGTTTATAAAACTATTAGTTGCCCTTTTTTCTTTAATTTGAGTCTAGGAAACAAGTCTTCTCTTTTTGCATCTACGACGTTCCGTTTTTGATTTTGGAGGCAGGAGATTATGAAATGAATGACTTTTCTCAACAATTAATCGTCTTTTCCAATAATAATGACTTTAGTCCTTGATCCCTCGTTTTACTCCTCCCCTTCCCTTCCTCCTCCTCCTCCTCCTCCTCCTCCTCCTCCTCCTCCTCCTCCTCCCCTTTCTGTTCTATTCGATATTATTTGAATGTACATTAGTAAACCATTAGTGCATTAGTAAACCATTAGTGCCTTAGTAAACCATTAGTGCATTAGTAAACCATTAGTGCATTAGTAAACCATTAGTGCATTAGTAAACCAATAGTGCATTAGTAAACCATTAGTACATTAGTAAACCATTAGTACATTTGTAAACCATTAGTACATTAGTAAACAATTACTACATTAGTAAACCATTAGTGCATTAGTAAACCATTAGTACATTTGTAAACCATTAGTGCATTAGTAAACCAATAGTGCATTAGTAAACCATCAGTGCACTAGTAAACCATTAGTGCATTAGTAAACCATTAGTGCATTAGTAAACCATCAGTGCATTAGTAAACCATCAGTGCACTGTGCACTAGTAAACCATTAGTGCATTAGTAAACCAAGCCACAAGAAATGATTTTATTAGCACTCTGCCTAGGTTAGATTCGGACTATGTTTTCTCTAACCGGGATAATAATGATATAAATGCTTTTGCAAATCTGGGATGAATTCCTATCGTCTTTCGCTCGTATATAAACAGTCTGTTGGTGATGAAATTTTACAAC
Source organism: Tubiluchus corallicola (assembly GCA_030141605.1). Lineage (NCBI taxonomy): Eukaryota > Metazoa > Priapulida > Priapulimorpha > Priapulimorphida > Tubiluchidae > Tubiluchus > Tubiluchus corallicola. The sequence goes on along the minus strand of JAQGDQ010001113.1, from coordinate 18,818 downwards.
TCTCGTCGTGTTTTCTATATGCTGTTTTGCTTTTATTTATGATTATGTGAATTTACATTAGAATTGGTAATTATGTTTATTATAATTGTACTCGCTGTTTGTCATTGTGAATAATATGTGTAAATTTTTGTTACTAAGTATTAAAATATGTTCGTTATCTTTTATTATGTACGTATGTAGTGTTGGATTATAATTTGTAACTATGTCTATTGTATATGATCGTTGTCCTTCAATGTGTCTCATGCGTTAGATTCTAAAATATATATATATATATATATATGTGTGTGTGTGTGTGTGTGTGTGTGAACAGGTTTAATACGCTGTAAATGCTTTTAGGAATTTTAAACATATCTCTACAAATAGAGGGAATGTATTCTGTACATAGTTTTTAAAAATAAAGAATTATAACAAAAATAGTAATAATCTATTCAATATATTTTGCATTAAAATCATCCGCCGCCAAAGATTTCCATAAATCAGAGGCACATAATAGAGGGGGTGCTAGCAACGAATGAAACAGCATGTTTAGTTCTTCTAAACTGTAGTCCATTTTCTTTATTCTGAACAAACAGATGAAATTTGATGACTGCCGTTTTGCTTTTGAAGCACAAAGAAACCCTCCGCTTACATAAACCTTGAAAAATTCGTCTTGAAACTTTACACCACCTACGTACTGCCTTTTTGCATACAGGGCTTGCGGTGGTAGTAACGCTGTACATAATATGCGAATTTAAACACCAGCGATGATAGCTAGACGCAGCCATTTTGACGATAAGTGGTTTGAAACAAGTTTAGATAACACTGAGTAAAGTTTGAAAAATAATCAGAGCATTCGTAGCATACACACCGCTAACTAAGTAAAATTTAAAATTACTGTATCTTGTCAATAATATTAAATATACGTTTTTGGTTAGTGAGTGGTGCACCCTGGAGGGTGAGTCAGCGAGATTTTGCCAATTGGTGAGAACATTTTAAATAATTAATAATTTTCTTTTATAGTTACGTAAGTCTTTCTAGCAGGTAAGCGAAATGATAAGTAATGTAATATTGCAAGGAAAATTTTTTGGGACGTAATTTAACATTTCCTTTTCTTCCCCTGATTTTCGTTGTGCGTGTATGACGTCATGTTATGGCGCGATCGGAACAGCATTGTGGGAGATTTATAATGAAAACAAACTTTAAATTCCTTTCAACGCGAGCACAATAGAGGCATAAAATTGCTGTAAAGTAGTATAATTTTTTATAAACCTACTTCAGGCACCCCTTTCTTGTCCTTTAAGATTAATACGAGAAGAGAGAGAGAGAGAGAGAGAGAGAGAGAGAGAGAGAGAGAGAGAGAGAGAGAAAGAGAGAGAGAGACAGAGAGAGAGAGAGAATGAGAGAGAGAGAATGAGAGAGAGAGAGAAAGAGAGAGAGAGAGAGAGAAAGAGAGAGAGAGAGAGAGAAAGAGGAAGACAGAGAGGGAGAGAGAGGGAGAGAGAGAGAGAGAGAGAGAGAGAGAGAGAGAGAGAGAGAGAGAGAGTGCGAATGAGAGGGAGAGAGACAGAGAGAGAGAGAGAGAGAGAGAGAGAGAGAGAGAGAGAGAGAGAGAGAGAGAGAGAGAGAGAGAGAGACAGAGAGAGAGAGAGAGAGAGAGAGAGAGAGAGAGAGAGAGAGAGAGAGAGAGAGAGAGAGAGAGAGAGAGAGAGAGAGAGAGAGAAAGAGAAAGAGAGAGAGAGAGAGAGAGAGAGAGAGAGAGAGAGAGAGAGAGAGAGAGAGAGAGAGAGAGAGAGAGAGAGAGAGAGAAGAGAGAGAGAAGAGAGAGAGAGAATGAGAGAGAGAGAAAGAGAGAGAGAGAGAGAATGAGGGAGGGACAGAGAGAAGAAGAGAGAGAGAGAGAGAGAGAGAGAGAGAGAGAGAGAGAGAGAGAGAGAGAGACAGAGAGAGAGAGAGAGAGAGATAAAGAGAGAGAGAGAGAGAGAGAGAGAGAGAGAGAGAGAGAGAGAGAGAGAGAGAGAGAGAGAGAGAGAGAGAGAGAATGATTACAAAACTATTCAGTTAAATGAAATAA
>JAQGDQ010001113.1:0-7500 GCA_030141605.1 Tubiluchus corallicola | reverse complement strand
AAATACATTATCATTTTTTCCATTTTTTTGATTTTTTTTTATAAAAACAGTCTTGCCTGCTGTCCCTTCAATGTGCTATTTTTGCGGTTACGTATGTACATCTAAGCTCATTTTATTACATTGTTTTTGTTTAAACTACGATACGTGAACTGCTCCTTTTATACGTCAGTTTATGAAGTTTTGAAATACAACAGTTGAGTTAAAGGAAGACTGGACGATTTTTCATATGCTAACCCATTTTCAAGTCCTATAAAAAGTATACATTTTAATATAATTAATACTGCGAAAGCGTTTCTGACAATTAAATAGTAGATTAAAAACTTAATTAATGGCGGGCGAGCCCAACTGTTGATGACATCAGAAACTAACATAATTTTCAACAGCAAAAATATTCCGTGAGCGTGTTGCACGTGTTTGTGAAAGTGAAAATTGAAGTACAGTGTTACTGTAAGATATGCAGTATGTTGTGCTAAAATTAGGCAAGTTTTAAGATAAAAATTCAAATTTCAAATTCACCACTGTGCTCACACATGAGCTGTCAAACGTGTCAGAAATGAACACATCTGAACTGAGATGTGCAGCATCCGTTTTTTTTTTGTGAAATGCGTTTCCGAAATGTAGGCGCTGGTGCCCGTCTAACTAGCGAATCGCGAAATGCATGTAACAGCAACGAATTAGTGCCGCGAACATGAAATTGTGTTTGTGTGGTTTAATTCTTTCACGTAAGTCATTTTTGAAAAAGTAGTAGGTTTCCTTTTAATATTTTAAAGAGTAGATTGTTTTGCCCTACAGTTTAAGATTGGGTCCTGTTTTGCTCTAAAGTCACCCAAATTAATGTCCAATAAACTCATTTTCTGACGCAGAAATACCAGAAGTAAAACTACGTATGAATAAGAGGAAAACGTTCAAACGGTAAGCACAGCAGTAAATTTGAAAACTGCAATTTTTATTTTAAAGTTTGCCTAGTTTTTGTATATTACACTGAATGTTGTAGAGATCTACTGTACAGCCTTCGCTTTCACTAGCACGCTCACCACGTTCATGGAATGTTTGTGCTGTGGAAAATTGTGTTCGTTTGTGACATCATGACTTGTTGGGCTCGTTAAGTTTTTAGCTTGTTATTTAATTATCCGGAAAGCTTTGGCATTACTATAGGTTTTAAAGTGTATACATTTTGCCGTAGTTCAAAATGGAGTAAGATACGAAAAATCGTCACATTTTATCTTAAAATCAGGACTTTTGTACCACTTACGTTTAAATTTCATTCAACAAAATTTATTTTAGGTAATTTAAATCGTTATGTGGCTAACATGAACGGACGGAAATACTGGAAAGGAACAAATCTCTGAGCCTTTTCTTGCATTACTGATAACCATAGTCTTCATCATCACTATCCAGAATTCCTCTAGTATCTCCATCTCGGTCAGCCATGTCGAAAATCGGGTTTGTCTTCGCCATGACCGGGATCTTCCTTTGTCCACCAACGTCTAGATGATTGTGAACTTTCTTATTGTCCAAATCTGTGGGATGCATTTCTAGGTTGTTCATCATGTACGTCTTGAAGTTCTTTGTTGGTGGATCATCTAGTAGGACATTGGTTTCATTCTCAAATGGTTTGTACACGTAAATTGTTCGCAATAGCACAAGGAAGGGACAGTAGGCAAGACAAGCCACACCTATTCCTACGTTTAACACCGGAAATCCGGCTACATCTGCAATTTTACCTGCTATCATGGGACCTATTGCATACGCTATGGAGTAAGACACATCAGCAATAGCGTAGACACTTCCATATACGGACGTGTGCCTGACGTCTACAAGGTATCCTAGCGTTGGAAGGAGGGCCGTATCTATGAGCGCCACTCCAAAACAGATTAAGCCAATGGGAAGCATTAAAACCCAGAAAGAACTACAGGCGGGAACAATGAAAGAAAAAACTCCCTCAAAACCCAGACCCACTAGCGCCATTACGTATTGGTACTGTGGGTATTGCTTGGCTAGGTACACGGTTACCACAATGCTAATGGCATATGGGATAAAAGCGGGCAACCATACTAGTCCTATCATCCACTGTTTAACATCAGACATTGTATCTTCCATCCACAATGCAATTGTGGGTTCTAGGAAAGCCAATGGTATATTAGACATTGTTAATGCGCCTGCGCAGATCGCAATGTACGGATCCATGATTAGACGCCATATTGGAGTACCCTTGGGTTTCTCCGGTGCACCGTGTTCTAACGCGTACAACAGTTCGGCTTGTTTTACCGGTCGCATTACCATCAGCAACAAGACGCCGTCTAGGAGTGCCGTCAACGACAGGATCAGAAACGGAACTTTCTTTCCGGCAAACTCGTAAAGGATTCCGCCGAAAGGGGGCGCAACGAGACTGCCGAAAGAGATGAAACCCAGCGCAAAGCCCAATGCTTTCGTCCTTTCCGACTCTTCGGTGAATCTGTCGGCAATCATCGCCAGTCCTCCGGTGTCCGCAAATGCCGAACCGATTCCCTGGAGACTCCGGGCGAAGAACATGACGCCGTAAGATTCGCCGAATGCAAATATGGCGGTGGACAAGAACATGACGCTAAGACCCCACATCATGGGAATGTCGTAGCCAATTCTGTCTATAATGTATCCAGCACCGGGACTGACAAAGAGTTGAACCAGGGCCTTTGAAGCAAACAGCACGCCAACCGAGACGTCCTCGTTTTCGTACTCCACTTTACCTTGCGCAACGCTGACATTCGTGCCATTGCGTTCAACCCATATGGTCTTCCTCGGAACAATGTCCCAGGCTCCAATGCTCCTCAGATACTCCGGTATTATTGGCACGATGACCATGTAGAGCATATTGTCCAGCAGGAGGGCAATGCACACAATGACCAGCACGATCGTCCTCTGCGCTTTCGGATTCCGAATCCGATCGTTTGCCGATTTCGCAAGTTGGGACACGTCTTTGTTAATTATCGGTATCACCGTCATTTTGTCTAATTATTTACTAACTTAATCTGGCAAGAGAGTTAAATTAAAACTTTTCGTACAAATGGCTTCAAATGAGTGAAAGAAGCCACTTCACTCGCTTGTTTATTGCACTACATACACGTGTTCGTCTTCGATTGCTTTTATCGACAATTTTTCCCCTTTCAATTTGCAGCAAAATTTTAGAAGATTTTTCAATTATGGCCGCAAAAGATGTGGTTATTTGCCGGCGAAGAGAGTGTTTATTGCTGTTGTTAAACTCATTGGCTTACGGACAGTTTGTTTTAACGCTTGAAAGAGTTTTTCTTTCTCGAGTTTTTCTTGCGCGCACAATGGAGTAATTTGTCCTCACGCTCAGTAACCGCATCGACGATCAGATTCTGTTTCTCGCCAATGTCGGGGGGTGATCATCAATTGTTCTAATACTCGCTGGCTGTTGCATCAATTGTTCTAACGCTCGTTTTTTTGTTTAATCAATAGTTGTCAAGGGTACGAAGTGATAAAGGCGTGTAATATTTTGCACAATAGCGACGGTTTTCAACCGTATTACCATATCAAGAGCGGAAATCTTTTGTCGTTCACACGAAGAACTTTCGTGTTTTTCTGAACATTTTCCCCTCGCGCAAAATGTAGTGCCCTCGCTTTGATCGTTTGTTCGTTTCACCTGTTCAAAAGCCGCAAACTCTATTCACCTGGCTTCAACCTGCTTCAACCTGTTCTAATGAGCGTCCTTTGTAGAAGATTTCACTCACTTGCGCTTGAACAAACTTGTCTCACTGTTTCTCAAGTTTTGTGACGATTGATTTTGTGTTTAGTCCTGCTGCGTGGGTTTATTCAACAAGATCATCATTAGCATGATCATCATGGTCTCCATGTCGAGTTCCTGTCTGTCTTGGTCTTCGGCCATTGTGGACGCAAATCTTGACAAGAACGGAAATCTTTAAAGAACAGATTGAAAAGTCGAAAAATATAGTTTCAGAAAAGTTGATTCTTCAACGCTTTGTCATTAATTTGTCTATTTGAATCCAAACTATCCTCGCTCTGTTGTTAATATTCTCCACGAGACGTAAGTTCGTATATTAATAGCTTAATTGGCTTCTGCTGGGGTCTAGTGCTTTTTGATTACCACAGCTGCCACGCTGCCATTTAACAGTAATCGCTTCGTCGGATCAATTCATTTGAATCCGTCTAATCCGGCAACGCTTATCCGACAAATCCGGAAACATTAGCGGAAAACCGATCGATATCTAAATGGCTTCGCGGAGTGGTTTCGGCGATCGTCCGTTAGGAGACGGTAGTTTTTTCTCTGTCAATCGATATATCGGCTTTTCATTAGCGCAACGAAGTCGAAAGATCACTCACTCACTTAACTTAACAAGAATCGAATGTTCGCTTTAATGCAGCTAACAAGCAACCACAATTGAAAAACTTGTTGCACAGATAAGAAGGGACAGTACTCACAATTCTTGAGTGTTGTGGCACAGATAAGAAGGGACAGTACTCACAACTGTTGAGTTTTGTAGCACAGATAAGAAGGGACAGTACTCACAATTCTTGAGTTTTGTAGCACAGATAAGAAGGGACAGTACTCACAATTCTTGAGTTTTGTAGCACAGATAAAAAGGGACAGTACTCACAATTCTTGAATTTTGTAGCACAGATAAAAAGGGACAGTACTCACAATTCTTGAGTTTGTTAGCACAGATAGGAAGGGACAGTACTCACAATTCTTGAGTTTTGTAGCACAGATAAGAAGGGACAGTACTCACAATTATTGAGTTTTGTAGCACAGATAAGAAGGGACAGTACTCACAATTATTGAGTTTTGTAGCACAGATAAGAAGGGACAGTACTCACAATTCTTGAGCTGTTTATGATTTGATAATTGTTCGACACTGAACATAAAACAGAATTTTAGCCCTTCCGAGTCACCGTAGTACCAAGTCGTTTATCAGCTTTCAACAACCGTTTGATATTTCCCAAAATGCATGTTGTTTGTGACCCTTTTCAGCCACCGTAGTATCACGTTATTGCCCGTCACTAGCCCGTAACGTCACGTTTTCTTTGTTTATCAATAAGCAGTGTCTGTTCAATGTGTGTGCCGTGCGCCAGCGATTCACTGAATTGTCGACTGCAATTTACTCAAGTAGCAGTAGGGATAAGTTACAGTTCATTAAGCATTACCAACAGGGCTTCAGCGAGTAGTGGTTTCCTTCGAGCTCCCAGAGGTAGCCGCGCCTTCTCGTATGACCTGAAATGACAACAGCAGAAATAATAAGCTCAAAAATTTAAAGCAAATTCATACAATTTAAAATCAATAGCTAAAATAAAGAGTGGAGATATTTTCAAATGATAATCGAATTTCGTATAATCGAATTATTGATTTCAGTACGAACATTTTGATTAGAATTAATTTGCTCATTTTTTCTGCTGTTGTCATTTCAGATTTGACATTTTAAAACTGGTTATTGAGTCTTTGCAGCAAACAGATCGTAATTTTACAAATTCACAATCAACTACCTTGTAAGTGCAATAGATTAATGAAGGAAATTACTGAACAACGTTATTAAATCTGCTCAGCTATGGAACAAAAGAAAACAACCATTTGTTGAACATAGATCAACATCACTGGGATTTAATTTAGCTTGGAATGTGTCAATATTTACAAGAATTTCTATGCATAGAAACGCAAATAAGAGACAAACTCGTGTAAACATTTTTTACTAATCGTCTTTGATTTGTTTACTTTCTGACACTTTCTAGACTTTTGCTTCATGAAAAATATTTTACAAATAAAAAAGTAACTAAAGCAAGAAAAGTGTTGCGATTTGTGTTTGACCTATTGTTATTGTTGCTGTTGTTGTTGTTGTTGTTCACATCGTTGTTGTTGTTGTTGTTGTTGTTGTTGTTGTTGTTCATATTGTTGTTGTTATTGTTGCTGTTGTTGTTGCTGTTGTTGTTGTTCACATTGTTGTTTTTTTGCTGTAGTGCTGCTGCAATTGGTGTTGCTGTAAATTTGCTGAATATTGTTGAGGTATTGCTCTGGTTGCGGTGGTGGTTATTGTTGTCGTTGCCGTTGTCTTTGTTTTTGTCATTGTTGTTGCTCTGCTTCTGCTGCTAATTTTTTTGTTCGTACGTCATACATTTTTCTATATCAGCTACCTTTGTTATTACAATTTAAGAAAACAATAACGCGTTCAGGTGATTCTTATGGTTAGCTTGTTGATGACGATGTCATTGGACTGGTGTCAGAAGTGGGATGCAACTTGTTTGCCAGGTCACTATATTAGTGTATGCACTTAGCCTTATAGCAGATTTCATTATGTTTCTATGGCGAACACTAGCCAGGCTAATAGTGCCTTTAGTTTTCTTTACTGCGTAACGTGGCCCATAGAATCGTAAAGAAAACTAATCGAGCTTATATCTCATATGTGATCATCATTTTCATTAGGCGACCGAGAAGCCTATCGACAACATTTGTAAACAGACCCCGTCTAATCACAATATTTCCTCATTTCTCAATAAAAAACCTGATGTATACAAAAATATTATTCTTACTACATCTTATAACAAATATAGGCGCCTAAAGAGGAGACTGCTGCTCCTAACATTAATTATTCTTCTGTGTCGTTAACAAAACTGGGGCAGAAATGGCAGAACCATCAGCTAACAAGCACAAAATCCCGTTTAACATGGAATAAAGGAGATATAGTTAAGTTTAGCTAAGTGGAAGTAAATTAAGCATTGTTGAAACACATCGTATAAAATGTACAAATTTATTATTGTGCCTAGTAAATAATAAATAATTCCTAATGAAAAATAAACACAGCCTATAGGAAGAATTTTAATTATAGACGTAATAACAGAGTGAATTTTTTAATGATTTACTGTAAAACTATGACTGCAAACTTACTAATTGGTCGTAGAAAGTTAATTTTTTAAAGAAAATTCAAAAACTCGAGAATCAACTGTATTTAACGAATAGTCATTGTCACTTAAGAAGAAAAAGTGTGGCTTCTCTATGAAGGTTGAAAAGCTGGTTATTAATGCTTTTAATGTGTGTCTGCAAGAATATCTGTGAAGGATTTGTGATTTTTATGAACGATCATTGTCCTTTTCATAAATTGTTTATTTTATGTATAGTAGTTTTTTACTTTCTTCTGGGTGTTTATACTAACTATTCCTTGTTATATTCTGTGTACATGATGCATCATAATATTCCATAGCACACCATAGTATGATTATATGTCATACAACAAAATTGATGTTGTGATTTTGTAGATAACTATTATATAATAATTGTAATATATTTGTGAACGTTTATTGTTGAGCCAATAAACTCAATTAAATGTGAATATATGGCTGTAAGTGTAATGGTACGAAATGAAATAATAATCATAATGACAATAATAATAATGGTGATAATAATAATAATGATGATGATGATGATGATGATGATGATGATGATGATGATGATGATGATGATGATGGTGGTGATGATGATGATGATGATGATGATGA
>JAQGDQ010000593.1:110255-133140 GCA_030141605.1 Tubiluchus corallicola | reverse complement strand
ATATTCAATTCTTAAAAATTTTAGAAACTTTTCTCTTTTTTTTGTTAAGTCAAAATGAAAACCAAAGTAAATGTGAATCACACCATACATAATCTCGACAAGTGTCTTACAACAAGCACATAATAAGTGCTCACAAATGTGTGACAAGTCACAGATATTTGCCACGTAGTAAAGCACTAAATATGTAGACTTACGCATCAATCTTTGGAACAGCATAGGTACCAGCACCAGTGAGAAGTGCTCCCGGAACTGATGGATCACTCACGGTGGTCATGAAACTCCGAGGAATCCCTGAGCTCCGTTTTATACCACGGCTGCTTTCCTTCCCCTCCTCTCCTTTCTACAGTAAAATAGATTAATAGAAGCCAACAGATTAAGAAAAGGTTTCAATCATCAGGTGACTGAAAATAGACAAGAATATGCTCTATTCAACATCAAGTGGCCATTTTTTGTAAATCAAGCATCTAATGTGAGTCCCCCCATATTTTTGATTTTTGGCCATATCAAAAAAAAATTTTTAAACAGTGTACAGAACTAAATTCCATCATGACTCTTCAAATGTGGCAAGTCCTCTATGACAGGCCTAAGATGAGTGTGGAAAATAAAAGAATATTAAAAGTGTGTCTTAGGACAGTGTCACTGATCAATAGTCAACATCTTCTTTCCTCACCACTGTAAGTACCAGGTATGACCGGATCAGCTAATTTCTTGACCTGCAAACAATTTGGTCCACAAATTTGCACATCTTCAGTCTGTTCAAAAATCTGCATTTCACTATTAACAGTTATCTGCAACTGCAGCGTCAGTGATTAATTCAAATCTGTGATCCGTTCCCAATCCGCAATCCTGCTCACGGTGCTAAATTTAATTCATGTTTTAATTAAGACAATGGAATTACCTGTGCAAATCCTGTGCAACGATAATTTGCATTTTGAAAAACACGCAGCTACCATAGGAATGTGTGATAAAAAATTAAAAAACTTTTAGGCTGCTCTGTAGCCTGCACACAATCGGGAAGATGGAACAAACAAAATAACTGTCAGTGTTAAATAAGATCAGCACGACAAAATAAAAAACTGGTACATTTGCTAAACAGTCGAGTGCACTGTGCGTGACGTGCACATTGTTCATCAAAGTTGCGGATTAACATTAATGATAACAGTAATTTGTAAATATCAGAGCCACAAATATTTTTTATCAGCATCCGATCTGCATTTCTGCTTTACTTTCAATGTATCTGCAATCTGATCCGATTCGCAAAAATGTTGAGAATCTTGCCCTAATCCAATACACAGGACCCTAGTCCGATCATGCCTGATAAGTACACATAACAAATCTGATCTCCAAGGGTCGAGTGCACAGGTGTCCAGAAACCTAATGTAAAATGCTCTAACTTACTTGGCAGCATTGCCTCCTTATTTTAAAACTTTCCCTTTTATTACAATGTGAATAATATAACGTTTTATAAATTAATAACGATGTATAAATTATCCAGTGAAAAGTTTTAAATAGACTTTACCTTCAGTGTATTTGTACAGTTCCAAATCCAGTGCCCGGCTTGAAGACATTTGTAGCACTTATAACCTGCTGGTGGTGGCCCCGACATACCTTTTTTTGGAAATGTGCGCACATAGCTGGTTTAAAAACAGTAAACAAGATTATTTAAGTATTTTCAAGTAAATCAGATTATTTGAACATTTGTAGTAACCATCATTACTTTTAGCCCACAAAGTATCATTTCTAAATTTCATTACAGCAACACTTAAAGTGTAAATTCATTTTCAATTGCGAATAGCATTTACCAAGTTTGCATTATCCAATCATACGAATTGAAGAACTTCACAAGGCAGTGTACATTGTTTTCCTATTATTTTCGTTGCTAGGTGGCAGCACCATGCAACATCCAGCTTGAAGAGATCAATAGATTCATTTTCAATTGCGAATAGCATTTACCAAGTTTACATTATCCAATCATACGAAGTGAAGAGCTTTCAGAAGGCAGTGTACATTGTTTTCCTATTATTTTCGTTGCTAGGTGGCAGCACCATGCAACATCCAGCTTGAAGAGATTAATAGATTCATTTTCAATTGCGAATAGCATTTACCAAGTTTGCATTATCCAATCATACCAATTGAAGAGCTTTCAGATGGCAGTGTAAATTGTTTTCCCATTATTTTCGTTGCTAGGTGGCAGCACCATGCAGCATCCAGCTTGAAGAGATTAATGGATTTATTTTCAATTGCGAATAGCATTTACCAAGTTTACATTATCCAATCATAGGAATTGAAGAACTTTCAGACGACAGTGTAAATTGTTTTCCTATTATTTTCGTTTAGGTGGCAGCACCATGCAACATCCAGCGAAGTTAACAGATTCATTTTCAATTGCGAATAGCATTTACAAGTTTACATTATCCAATCATACGAAGTGAAGAGCTTTCACAAGGCAGTGTAAATTGTTTTCCTATTATTTTCGTTGCAGGTGGCAGCACCATGCAACATCCAGCTTGAAGAGATTAATAGATTCATTTTCAATTGCGAATAGCATTTACCAAGTTTACATTATCCAATCATACGAATTGAAGAGCTTTCACAAGGCAGTGTAAATTGTTTTCCTATTATTTTCGTTGCTAGGTGGCAGCACCGTGCAACATCCAGCTTGAAGAGATCAATAGATTCATTTTCAATTGCGAATAGCATTTACCAAGTTTACATTATCCAATCATACGAAGTGAAGAGCTTTCAGAAGGCAGTGTAAATTGTTTTGCTATTATTTTCGTTGCTAGGTGGCAGCACCATGCAGCATCTAGCTTGAAGAGATTAATAGATTCATTTTCAATTGCGAATAGCATTTACCAAGTTTGCATTATCCAATCATACCAATTGAAGAGCTTTCAGATGGCAGTGTAAATTGTTTTCCTATTATTTTCGTTGCTAGGTGGCAGCACCATGCAGCATCCAGCTTGAAGAGATTAATAGATTCATTTTCAATTGCGAATAGCATTTACCAAGTTTACATTATCCAATCATAGGAATTGAAGAACTTTCAGACGACAGTGTAAATTGTTTTCCTATTATTTTCGTTGCCAGGTGGCAGCACCATGCAGCATCCAGCTTGAAGAGATTAACAGATTCATTTTCAATTGCGAATAGCATTTACCAAGTTTACATTATCCAATCATACGAAGTGAAGAGCTTTCACAAGGCAGTGTACATTGTTTTCCTATTATTTTCGTTGCTAGGTGGCAGCACCATGCAGCATCTAGCTTGAAGAGATTAATAGATTCATTTTCAATTGCGAATAGCATTTACCAAGTTTGCATTATCCAATCATACCAATTGAAGAGCTTTCAGAAGGCAGTGTAAATTGTTTTCCTATTATTTTCGTTGCTAGGTGGCAGCACCATGCAGCATCCAACTTGAAGAGATCAATAGATTCATTTTCAATTGCGAATAGCATTTACCAAGTTTGCATTATCCAATCATACCAATTGAAGAGTTTTCAGAAGACAGTGTAAATTGTTTTCCTATTATTTTCGTTGCTAGGTGGCAGCACCATGCAACATCCAACTTAAAGAGATTAATAGATTCATTTTCAATTGCGAATAGCATTTACCAAGTTTACATTATCCAATCATACCAATTGAAGAGCTTTCAGATGGCAGTGTAAATTGTTTTCCTATTATTTTCGTTGCTAGGTGGCAGCACCATGCAACATCCAGCTGGAAGAGATTAATAGATTCATTTTCAATTGCGAATAGCATTTACCAAGTTTGCATTATCCAATCATACCAATTGAAGAGTTTCAGAAGGCAGTGTACATTGTTTTCCTATTATTTTCGTTGCTAGGTGGCAGCACCATGCAACATCCAGCTTGAAGAGATCAATAGATTCATTTTCAATTGCGAATAGCATTTACCAAGTCATAATTTACCAGTTGAAAAATGGGGCAAGAAAATTTGGAGCATAATGTTCTAGGTCCTAGAAAATGACAAGTATTGCACTTCTCCTAGAACATTACAAGTATTGCACTTTGTCTCATTATGCTAGGTAATGAATATCATAATATAAAGTGTTGTGTTTTGTTTTTCTCAGACGGCTCGTAGAGAAAACCAGAAAACACGTCATCAAATAAAACTAGTTTATTTAGCAAGAATTCTACAACACAAAAGTATGAAGGAACGCGAAATATGTACAGTCAAGTTATAATCTGAAAACATGTAAACGAAAGTGTGTGTATCTGAGAATCTGAGAATAAACTCCAGCGGCTAGCTCCACCTTATATAGCAGCGCAAAGGAACAATCTAGAAACTACTACGCGCATCGCGTATAGAAAGTTCTCGAATGTTTTACAAGGTAAGAAGGTTGTTCTACTATACCATAGAATATTCCAGATCTCCACAACAGAAAGAAAATTATATTTGTCAAAACATTATCAAAATAATCTTTGTTAATGTTGATACATATGTTCAACTTTTCTCAAGTAAAGACTACAGTCTCCAGTGTAAAATAGCTAAATTTATTCAGAAAGTTTAAAAACTGTCAAACGATGGCGCTTTAATCACTGAACTTTGCAAGTAACAGCAGGAGTAGTTGCTGTTTGGATTGAGTTTATGTTACTTCGGCCATTCGCTTGTTTTTTATTTGTTCCAGCCACATTGCATCTTTGCCTCATATACCCAGTTTGAGGCATTTTTATTGGAATACTTCATTTACAGTTGTCATAAATAACTGTACCATACCATACCATGCCATACCATACCATACCATACCATACCATACCATACCATACCATACCATACCATACCATACCATACCATACCATACCATACCATACCATACCATACCATACCACAACTCTTAAAATATAAGTGGTAGAGGTTAATCGAGCAAGCTCATTGAAACCCCATATTTTGTATCTAAGTATCTATCCAGTTTGTTCTTGAACTTGTTCACTGAAGAAGCTTTAGCAATTTCAGACGGAAGTTGATTCCACTCTCTAAACACTCTTTCCATGAAGAAATATTTTCTACAATCCAACTTAGCTCTGTATTTAAAATTTTTTAGAGAATGCCCCCTGGTTCTGTCCTCACCAGTGTAAACATTTTTTCTCTTTCAGTGCCACCTGAACCATGTATAATTTTATACGTTTGTATCAAATCTCCTCTATGTCTCCTCAACTCAAGGGTTGTAAGTGAGCATTTTCTAAGCCTCTCTTGTTATGACATTTCCTCCATACTTTCAATCATGCTAGTTGCATACGTTGCTCTGGTTGCTCTACGTTGCTCTACGTTGCTCTGGTTGCTCTACGTTGCATACCCTCTAGAAGCTTATTGTCTTTTCTACAGTGGGGATTCCATGCTTGTACACAATACTCTAATTTAGGTCTTACCAAGCTTTTATACAATTTTATGATTGTCATGATGTCTCTAGATACAAACTGTCTCTTTATCATTTTTGATGCTTGATTAGCACTCTTCACCACCGCAGCACACTGGCTTGCAGATTTCAAGTCATTAGTTACTGTCACAAACAAATCCTTTTCTTGTCTGACGGATGCCAACTGTATTCCATTCATGTAATACTCTTTACCAGGGTTGTTGTATCCAAAGTGCATGTCCTTGCATTTATCGACATTAAAAATCATCTGCCAATCCACACTCCACCTGCGTAACTCATCTAAATCGCTTTGCAACTCACTAGCTTCATGTTCAGATGGTACCTTTCTATAAATTTTTGTCTCATCGGCAAATTTGATCAAGTTACTGTGCACAGATGTCTCAATACCATTGATGAAATTTACAAAGAGTAGTTTATCTACCCAAAGGGTCTTGACTGAATAGACGAGTTATGAATAGTTGGGTGATTTTTATAATATTTACTCTACAATATTTATAGGCTCCCACAAAAGCTTGGTAAGTAAGGTGAGATTTCAACAAGAAACATAATACAGGAGCTGTGACTATGTCACTTTTCCTGTGAAAGGCACTTTTGTTTAAATTACTAAAACATTGCTCAAATATGACAGTATAAAAAATAAAAAAAGTACAAAAGCATTACCATGCTAAATCAGAAAGTGTGAAAAAGTGTTTCATTCCTCTTCGAACAGGATGTTGAAATCGAACACAGCCTTCTGTTCTAGGCTGGCATGCGAATCACTTCACATCGATGTGTACATTATACAACTTTGACAAGCTTGGCTTCTTTAATGCCCTGCAACACAAATCATTTAATAGTTTTTTCAAAGTTTGCTTTTTTATATGTATCTTACTGCTTGTTAACCTTTGAATTATTGAAAACGTTTTGTTTCTTAAATGTAACAATTTTGTATTTGCGTTGATGTGAAATAAACAATCTTGAAATCTTGGAAAATTTTGAAAAATCCACAGTAATGAGATAGCGATTTTTTTTAAAAAAATCACTTGTTTAGACATTTTTCCGACATGAAATTTCAACTCACGTTTAACGGATTCACCAGAGGGAAAATGTGGTATCACAAGTGGGTAACCGTAGTTGCGGACGGAGGTCAGGGGTCAAGAAAGATGAAGGCATGGTCGACAGGTTCCTGGGTAATAGATAGATAGATAATTTTATTTATCTCTTGTATCACACACAAAACAGTTACAAAGTAAAAATATATTGTTAGTATTAGAGAAAGGGTCGCGAAAAAACCCTAGAGGTTAGCAAATCAGCTACTCTTTTAGTTAAAATTATAGCATGAATATCTGGCGGCGAAATAAGCATACAAGGAGAAAACCAAACTGAAATAACACTATAAAATGGCTCTATAAACAAACAAAGCAGATTGGTTTGTATGTGATATTATAATAACTGACAAAAGGAAACAAAATCATAAACAAAGCATGACTTGCAAATTAGAAGCATAAGTTGCTGCGTTTAAGCATAAAGTAACTGCAACCTGAATAATTATGCATTTTATTCTTACTAATCGATCAAAACGACTGTTGTATTGTGTCCAAGTAAACAAATTGGGTTGAGTTAAATTGTAGCATTTTTGAGTTGAAAGATTTCTGTTCTGTTTTTGTAATAAAAAGTAGAATTGTCGTTTAGTGTAAATGGCGTGCACCGCTTGAGTATTAGGTCAGTCGATATATTTGGTGTCGAAACCCAGGAGAGTTGGGATAATCAAGCTGCTATGTCGAAAATAAGTACATTAGTGAAAAAGATCGTAGCCACATTACCCAGCTAATTGAAAAGTGTCGTAGCGTTCGGAGCGATAGGAAAATTGAATCGCATCAGATGAAATTTCTCAGAGAGCGTTTGTCACGCTATAAAGAAAAATAAGAGTCACTAGACTCGGCTATTGTAGACTTAGTGGACCCAGACAACTTTGATGTAGAAAGAAAGATAACTGTGAAATTCAAAATGAACTTGACGATATGGATTGTAGGCTGTATGAACTATTGGGTGAGGTTGAGGTACAACCGAGAAGTAATAGTACTTGTTTTGGTGAGCAAATCAGTCTGCAAATGGCATCAGAAGTAGCGTTAAGCTACGTAAGCTCTAGCTAAGCAAATTTGATGGCAATCCATTCAAGTGGTGTAAATTTTGGGAGAGTTTTTCTGCTTCTATAGACAGCAATGAATCGCTTTAACTGTGTGATAAGTTTAACTATCTTAAAGCACAAGAAAACCCTCCACTTACATAAAGCTTAAAAAATTCGTCTCGAAATTTTATACTACTTACATACTGCATTTTCGTATGCATGCATGGCGTGCATCGGCCATAACGTTGTATAAAACGTGTAAATTTAAACTCCCGCGATGGCCGTTAGGCGCAGCCATTTTGATGGAAGGTCATTTGGAACAAATTTAGATAGCACTGAATAAAGTTTGAAAAAATCAGAGCATTCGTAGCACACATGGTGCTAATGAAGTAAATTTTAAATTACTGTATCTTGTCAAAAAGATTAAGAATATGTGTTTGGTTAGTGAGTGGCGCACCCTGGAGGGTGAGTCAGCGACATTTGACCAACTGGCACAAACATTTTAAATGTTTAGTCTAGTTACATAAGTGTTTCCAGTAGGTAAGCGAAATGCTAAGTAATATAGATTTGCACGGACAGTTTTTAGGGGCATAGTTTAACATTGCCTTTTTTCCCCTGATATACGTATTTACATTATATATATATATAAACAGCAAAATGTATATATGTATGTATATATATCGCTTCTTTAAATCAATTATTACTGATAGATTACATTTTCTGTTTTTTTCCAAAGACTGGTAGAGCGCAGCAGAAACGATGGATTTTCCAATTGAAATTTATTATATAGTTTGTTTTTTATGAAATGGATATTGTTCTTTTTCTAAAAAAAACTTAAAAAAGCTGTATATGTTCTTGTCAAACAGTTAGGAAGATTTTATAAAACATTTGTTGTTGCTTATATAGTGTGTATATGAGTCATTCTTGTTGTACTGTTTACTGTTACCTCACTAGTCATTGCTGTTACCTTGTCATTGCTGTTATTGCCCAAAATTTCTCTATAGTTCTGAAACACAAACTTCTTCTGAGCAATGAAGTGTCACATCTAATTCATTTTCATAACTATTACATTCGTGCAATGTGATATTTTTTTCATCCTTTCTCGTAAATGAGCTACGTCCATTCAAGATGCATGTCAGATGCAAACACTGCGCAACAAACGTGAAAACCAGTACAACGTATAAAAATGTTGCATTTGTCTAAAAATTTGACCAGATATTTATAGCAAGGGACAAAAATATATTTTAGAAGAGCATTGGTTTATGACACTGGTTAATGTTTATAGGTTGTATTGCACACCTCATGTCTGTAACAGTAATGACAAAAGTAATTATTCACATAACTTTAAAACGATCGTAGTAAATATTTACAAGTGTTTTAAGCTCTGTCAGTATCCTTTCTGTGTACAAGGGAACCTTATTAATAACAGGGCAGAGTAATTTTAAAAACATCTTTGCAGTTATTTAGCAGATTTTTTCACATCTGTTTTGTACGTTCTGTAGAGAATGACCCACTTAACATATTGTTTCATAGTTAATCAGTTGACGTGTTTCCTTCAAACCAGTTTGTTTGCATTCCCTTTGTGTGACGAGTTCTCCGCAAAGGGGGAGAGTGTTGTATTGTGCCCAAGTAAACAAATTGGGTTGAGTTAGATTGTTGAGTTAGATTTTTGATTTGAAAGGTTTCTGTTCTGTTTTTATAATAAAAGTAGAATTTTGGTTTTGTGCAAATGGCGTGCATTGCCTTTGTACTCCCGTAGCTTTATTATAGAGTATTAGATCGGTCTAAACTTATAGTGCTCGATAGCTGCTTCATTTTCAGAAATTTAAAAGTAACTTTTGAATAAATTTGAATAATAACAGTATGGGCCCATTACGGTGAGTTGTGGCTGCGTGTATATTGACATAGTATGGGCCCATTACGGTGAGTTGTGGCTGCGTGTATATTGACATAGTATGGGCCCATTACGGTGAGTTGTAGCTGCGTGTATATTGACATAGTATGGGCCCATTACGGTGAGTTGTAGCTGCGTGTATATTGAGATAGTATGGGCCCATTACGGTGAGTTGTAGCTGCATGTATATTGACATAGTATGGGCCCATTACGGTGAGTTGTGGCTGCGTGTATATTGACATAGTATGGGCCCATTACGGTGAGTTGTGGCTGCGTGTATATTGACATAGTATGGGCCCATTACGGTGAGTTGTGGCTGCGTGTATATTGACATAGTATGGGCCCATTACGGTGAGTTGTAGCTGCGTGTATATTGACATAGTATGGGCCCATTACGGTGAGTTGTGGCTGCGTGTATATTGACATAGTATGGGCCCATTACGGTGAGTTGTAGCTGCGTGTATATTGACATAGTATGGGCCCATTACGGTGAGTTGTAGCTGCGTGTATATTGACATAGTATGGGCCCATTACGGTGAGTTGTGGCTGCGTGTATATTGACATAGTATGGGCCCATTACGGTGAGTTGTGGCTGCGTGTATATTGACATAGTATGGGCCCATTACGGTGAGTTGTGGCTGCGTGTATATTGACATAGTATGGGCCCATTACGGTGAGTTGTAGCTGCGTGTATATTGACATAGTATGGGTCCATTACGGTGAGTTGTAGCTGCGTGTATATTGACATAGTATGGGCCCATTACGGTGAGTTGTGGCTGCGTGTATATTGACATAGTATGGGCCCATTACGGTGAGTTGTGGCTGCGTGTATATTGACATAGTATGGGCCATTACGGTGAGTTGTAGCTGCGTGTATATTGACATGTATGGGCCCATTACGGTGAGTTGTGGCTGCGTGTATATTGACATAGTATGGGCCCATTACGGTGAGTTGGCTGCGTGTATATTGACATAGTATGGGCCCATTACGGTGAGTTGTGGCTGCGTGTATATTGACATAGTATGGGCCCATTACGGTGAGTTGTAGCTGCGTGTATATTGACATAGTATGGGCCCATTACGGTGAGTTGTAGCTGCGTGTATATTGACATAGTATGGGCCCATTACGGTGAGTTGTAGCTGCGTGTATATTGACATAGTATGGGCCCATTACGGTGAGTTGTGGCTGCGTGTATATTGACATAGTATGGGCCCATTACGGTGAGTTGTAGCTGCGTGTATATTGACATAGTATGGGCCCATTACGGTGAGTTGTGGCTGCGTGTATATTGACATAGTATGGGCCCATTACGGTGAGTTGTGGCTGCGTGTATATTGACATAGTATGGGCCCATTACGGTGAGTTGTAGCTGCGTGTATATTGACATAGTATGGGCCCATTACGGTGAGTTGTGGCTGCGTGTATATTGACATAGTATGGGCCCATTACGGTGAGTTGTGGCTGCGTGTATATTGACATAGTATGGGCCCATTACGGTGAGTTGTGGCTGCGTGTATATTGACATAGTATGGGCCCATTATGGTGAGTTGTGGCTGCGTGTATATTGACATAGTATGGGCCCATTACGGTGAGTTGTAGCTGCGTGTATATTGACATAGTATGGGTCCATTACGGTGAGTTGTAGCTGCGTGTATATTGACATAGTATGGGCCCATTACGGTGAGTTGTGGCTGCGTGTATATTGACATAGTATGGGCCCATTACGGTGAGTTGTGGCTGCGTGTATATTGACATAGTATGGGCCCATTACGGTGAGTTGTAGCTGCGTGTATATTGACATAGTATGGGCCCATTACGGTGAGTTGTGGCTGCGTGTATATTGACATAGTATGGGCCCATTACGGTGAGTTGTGGCTGCGTGTATATTGACATAGTATGGGCCCATTACGGTGAGTTGTAGCTGCGTGTATATTGACATAGTATGGGCCCATTACGGTGAGTTGTAGCTGCGTGTATATTGACATAGTATGGGCCCATTACGGTGAGTTGTAGCTGCGTGTATATTGACATAGTATGGGCCCATTACGGTGAGTTGTGGCTGCGTGTATATTGACATAGTATGGGCCCATTACGGTGAGTTGTGGCTGCGTGTATATTGACATAGTATGGGCCCATTACGGTGAGTTGTGGCTGCGTGTATATTGACATAGTATGGGCCCATTACGGTGAGTTGTAGCTGCGTGTATATTGACATAGTATGGGCCCATTACGGTGAGTTGTGGCTGCGTGTATATTGACATAGTATGGGCCCATTACGGTGAGTTGTAGCTGCGTGTATATTGACATAGTATGGGCCCATTACGGTGAGTTGTAGCTGCGTGTATATTGACATAGTATGGGCCCATTACGGTGAGTTGTAGCTGCGTGTATATTGACATAGTATGGGCCCATTACGGTGAGTTGTAGCTGCGTGTATATTGACATAGTATGGGCCCATTACGGTGAGTTGTAGCTGTGTGTATATTGACATAGCGGTTATTGCCAGTGTTACATTTTGCCCAAGAATGCACGAATTTTTCCAGGTTTTGAACTAATTCACTAGTTACTTCCACTGATTGCTTGCGGTATGTAATTTGCTTACAAAAACCAAAAAATTATGAAGACCAGTTACACTGTAGTTGCAAACAGTGCTTAAAGTGTGCCCTGTCTTTCGGGCTCGTAAACTCGGAACCTGAAGTTACAGACCCTGCATTTAAAGAAAGGCTCACAAACCCAGAACCTGAAGTTACAGATCCTGCATTTAAAGAAAGGCTCACAAACCCGGAACCTGAAGTTACAGACCCTGCATTTAAAGAAAGGCTCACAAACCCAGAACCCGAAGTTACAGACCCTGCATTTAAAGAAAGGCTCGTAAACTCGGAACCCGAAGTTACAGATCCTGCATCTAAAGAAAGGCTCGCAAACCCGGAACCCGAAGTTACAGATCCTGCATTTAAAGAAAGGCTCGCAGACTCGGAACCTGAAGTTACAGATCCTGCATTTAAAGAAAGGCTCGCAAACTCGGAACCTGAAGTTACAGATCCTGCATCTAAAGAAAGGCTCGCAAACCCGGAACCTGAAGTTACAGATCCTGCACCTAAAGAAAGAAACAATGTCTCGCCGGGTTTGCATATTTAGTTTTCTCACCATTTGATTATCTTTAAGCATATCTGTGACAAATGTAGCCTTTGAATTAACAAAATTGAACTATGGATGATAACAGTTGGTACCTCATTGTTGATCAACTGTTTTGGGAAAAAAGAAGAATGTCTCTTGAGAAGTTGTGCACAGGAATAATGAATTAACTCATTTTATCATCTAGTAACTTATTTTACTTTGGAGTTGAAAAGTTGAATGCAACAAAATTGAGCTGTAATCAGTTGACGTGAGCAGCGTGATTGTCTTTGGCTGAAATAAATCAACATGTAAATTGAAGCTAGCACACCTTGCAGTATTTTGTTTGCTCAGTGATTCCTCGCTGTTAAACATTGTGAATAGGCCAGGCCAATTATGCCGGGTAAGGTATAAAAGCTAGTGGTAGAAAGTTACGTAATTCAACCGATTAAAAACAATTGCTGTTTTTGAATTAATACCTAAATTTTGTATCCTTAATGGCAGGAAATGGTTGAAAAATTGTTTACTAAACTGACCTTTTTTCGACCAAGGTCTGAAAATCCTAAAATCAAGGAAAATAAGGTCCTGACCCCATTGGGGCAGCTTAAAATGCTCTCCCAGACCTCCTAGTTGTTTCTTGTTCTGTTCACCGTGAGACCCCTTACCTAAATAAATACACTAAGCACTGATTGCAAAGGTATTAAAGGTAGAAGTGATGCATGCCAGGTATACCCTTTGCATGCAATCAAAGCCATGCGCCTGATTGTAGGATGTAAACATTCAAGAATTTGCATATTGCTGTGTAAGCACAACGTGAGTTATAAACCGAATTTAGCTACATTTACCTGCTGTGTTTGTACCTGTTTGAGAGCAGATGATGCCAGATGCTACAGTTTTGCTTGCGTATTTGTAATCAACATGCGACCAGTTGAATACAGGTAATTAAATCACTAGAAAAAAGTCACAGGTAAAAAAAGGCACAGGAAAAATGGCACAGGAAAAAGTTCAGGAAAAAAGGCACAGGAAAAAAGGCACAGGAAAAAAAGACACAGGAAAAAAGGCACAGGAAAAAAGGCACAGGAAAAAAGGCACAGGAAAAAAGGCACAGGAAAAAAGGAATAGGAAAAAAGTCATAGGAAAAAAGGCACAGGAAAAAAGGCACAGGAAAAAAGGCACAGGAAAAAAGGCACAGGAAAAAAGGCACAGGAAAAAAGGCACAGGAAAAAGGCACAGGAAAAAAGTCATAGGAAAAAAGGCACAGGAAAAAGGCACAGGAAAAAAGGTGTAGGAAAAAAGACACAGGAAAAAAAGTCACAGGAAAACGTCACAGGTAAACAGGTCACAGGAAAATTGCACAGGAAAAAAGGCCAGGAAAAACGCATAGGAAAAATTCACAGGAAAAAGGCATAGGAAAAAAGCACAGGAAAAAAGGCTCGGAAAAAGGCACAGGAGAAAGGCATAGGAAAAAAGCACAGGAAAAGGGCATAGGAAAAAAGGCCAGGAAAAAGGTACAGGAAAAAAGCACAGGAAAAAGGCATAGGAAAAAAGTCACAGGAAAAAAGCCAAGGAAAATTGCACACAGGAAAAAGAGAAATAACCATAACATATCTTCAGTCTTAAGTC
Source organism: Tubiluchus corallicola (assembly GCA_030141605.1). Taxonomy (NCBI): domain Eukaryota; kingdom Metazoa; phylum Priapulida; class Priapulimorpha; order Priapulimorphida; family Tubiluchidae; genus Tubiluchus; species Tubiluchus corallicola. The sequence goes on along the minus strand of JAQGDQ010000593.1, from coordinate 119,001 downwards.
TAACCTTAGTTAAAATTAATTGTGACTTTTTTGTGACTTTTTTACCAGTCAGCAGCCATTCGGTAATGAATATGGGCTTCACACTTAAATTAACAGTTCCCACTTGATGTTTTTCGTTTTAGGTAAATTAGTCTTGTTAATTATTGCGATTATTAAACCGAAAGGAATTTTCATTTCCGTAACATCCCTGATGTAAATATGAAAGCTCAACAGTATGAACGTAACTATTTTCCAGGGATCGGCGTATCCTACATTCAGCAGTTAGTTCCTCAACTGGACAGCAAGCGACCGAGCACATGGATCTGCAGGACGACGGAAAGGAATTTTATGATAATCTCAATGGAACGTCAATTTACGAGTCAAATTTGGTGATTTTGTCTGCTCCGATTGCTTGTTTGCTACGGTCGCTATTGGTGCCATGGTTTGTTAGACAAGTGACTTTGAGTGAACCTTTGACAATTGGGTACGTAACATTTGAGTGAGCCTTTGACAATTGGGTATGTAACATTTGACTAAACCTTTGACAATTGGGTACGTAACATTTGAGTGAACCTTTGACAATTGGGTATGTAACATTTGAGTGAACCTTTGACAATTGGGTACGTAACATTTGAGTGAACCTTTGACAATTGGGTATGTTACATTTGAGTGAACCTTTGACAATTGGGTATGTAACATTTGACTGAACCTTTGACAATTGGGTACGTAACATTTGAGTGAACCTTTGACAATTGGGTATGTTACATTTGAGTGAACCTTTGACAATTGGGTATGTAATATTTGAGTGAACCTTTGACAATTGGGTATGTAACATTTGACTGAACCTTTGACAATTGGGTATGTAACATTTGACTAAACCTTTGACAATTGGGTATGTAACATTTGAGTGAACCTTTGACAATTGGGTATGTAACATTTCAGTGAACTTTTGACAATTGGGTATGTAACATTTCAGTGAACCTTTGACAATTGGGTATGTAACATTTGAGTGAACCTTTGACAATTGGGTATGTAACATTTGCTTATTTTTCTTTCCCATATGTAAACGCAGTAAACTAAGTAGGGGAGACCCGGGTAAAGTGGATCACTGGGCAAAGCGGATCAAATGTGTTTGCTCTTTTTTTGCGTAAGGCGTCGCGGTCTACGCACTGTGTGATGTTACGTCATCATCTACTGTGTACTCTGCATAAACGACCTTGACCTTTGCAAAGTTTGTCTAAGCGCAGTACACAAAAATAAGTTTTTCACCCGCTTTCTTGCAATTTTTCACTTTTATAGATCATGATGATAAATTCCACTTAGTGCAGATTTATTCGCTACCGTTTTTACATATGATGGATGGTTCATTGCTGCTTCATATCAATTTATTTTTGCAAAATAGACGAAATTGATTTAAAAGATATTGTTAGTTATGTTGAGCTCAACCACTCCGGGCAAAGCGGATCACTTTTGACCGGGCAAATTGGATCAGTGATCTGTTTTGCCAGAACCATCCTTCAATTCATTTTTGATATTTTAAACTGTGAACATGAACATTGAGCTAGATTCGAGTCGCTTCACCAGGCCGAGACATAAGCAAAAGCGCGACGATTTTATTCATCCTGGTGTTTCAGAAAGGACCGCAGCGATTCGAAGTTGGATTTTATTCAGTTGTTGAAACTAAAGGAAAAAGATGCTAAATGAAACTTTACTTGCAAGTAAAAGTAGTAAAATAACCTTTCAAACATGAATCAGTTGATGACCAGAGCCACAGCCTGCTGAGTCGACTCAAGCTTGGTTCAATTTCAAGTTTAATAGAGCTTCTGTGCTTCTCTTTTGAACTTTTTCTTACCGATCAATGGGAAATCTATCTATTCACTAAGAAAGGTTAGTCTAAACATTTCAAGAAAATGTGTTTGAGAGATATTCGTTCAGTTCGAGTGGACCACAATAATTCTCATAGAGGAATGAAACTAAATCGATCCACTTTGCCCATACGTATGATCCACTATGCCCGTAAAAGATCCACTTTGCCCTAGAAATTTTGGTTTCGTATTTCGGAATTACCTGTTAAACGAGTAATAGTAATTATAAGTTTTTACCACATGAATATAGCAGAGTTTCCTACGGAAGAATAGGGCATGTAATTGATCTTGAACTCTATGAGCGAAAACCCTTCAGTGATCCACTTTACCCGGGTCTCCCCTACACTTATATCTCGGTTTGCCAGATTTTGTTTGTACGGATATTGGAAATTTCTGACAAAATCTTGTCCGTTAAAAAGTCCCACATACTGCAGACACAGTCTGTTACTTCGTGAGCTGTCCGCTAGTTGGCGGGCCGTCACTTTGTTTACATCCAAACAGCAAGGAACAACACATGTGTAGCTTTTATCTCAGAGTATTAAGTGGTTTAAAGGTTTTAAATTTATGCTTTACAATTTGCAGATTTCTTTGTTCTATTTTTCTAAGCCTAAATGATAACAGTGAAATAAACACAGCATACTGAGAGAGTTGTTCTTTCCTTTAAATGACACGGCAAAAGAAAGAGAAGTAAACAAGATGAAAACAGGAAGAAGAATGAATGCAAAAGTAAATAAATAAGTGGGAACATAAGTAAATTTGTTAATTCAAGTAAATTTGTTAATCCAAGTAAATTTGTTAATTGTGTGCTTTCATAGCAAAATTGTCCATAAGTCAGCAATTTCTAGTTGACATATCCTGAATCTCCATTTTATGAGGATCATTTTAATACCAAGTTCAACGCTCTATGTTATTTCTAAGCTGAGATAATCCATGTTGAAGTTGAGGTGCAGGCTGCACACCGAAAAACATAATCTTGAGAAAATGGATGTTAAAGTTAGTCATTGTTTTTTGACGCGTTTCTACAAAACACTTAGCAACTGCACAAATGTTGGTTGCTATGGACTTTGTTTAAGTGGTTTAATCAGCATGTATAAGTTGTTTAGAATCAATTGTGTGGAGTTATTTGAGACAACTCCGATAGTTTTTATATACTTTTGCATAGGAGCAGCCTGTACTAGACGTTTTTGAGACAATTAGGTGATTGATTTTACATTACCATGAGTCTAATACACAGCACTTACTATATTAGCTTAGTATTGGTAAATTTTTGTACAGACAACCGACAAATTCGCACCGATGTCTCCCCGCTTTTTATTTGGCAAACAGAGATGTGACTGTACAACTCAAACTGGTACTCAGTATGTTGAACAGATCTCGGAAGAAAGAATTTTCCCCTTCGTTTTCCCTTTAACAGACGTCTTGCAATTTGAATTGTTGCATGAGTCAAACTGAATTCCCGGTACGATCTTAAGAATCTAACTGAAATTACCCCGCCTGTCTCGAACAGCCTCCCTCCGAAGCGTGAAAGCGTGCACCACATTACAATTTGAACTGCTAGTTTCAGCGTAAATGCTAAGATTTCTTGTATTACCTTGGCTTACGCAACATGGCTTAATGAACGAGGTTTAATGTAGGTCACAATATTATTATTGCTGCATTCTATTAACCGTGCTACTCAGACCACAGTAGAGGTGGACCAGTCATTCTATTTTTGGTTATTCCAAAAAATTGTCATTTGATATTTGATTAAAGGCTCAGTTTGTCATTTTCACAGGCTGTACTGTCATACGCTGATGACTCAATCTTATGTATAATATATAATAATGTTTATTTGCCATAAAAAATCGATATTCATAACTATAAAAGCATAAAAGAACATTGCAGCATGAGAATAAAATTCACACAACTGTTAAAGGCAAATGCGTCCAGTGCAAACTAAAAACTACTGTGCCAAAAATTTAAAACAAAATATACATTATAATGTTACACGAAAATTATAATAGACTATATACAATATATACATGTAATTTAAAATGGACGTGGGTAAATAAAATTTGCAGATGAATACATATTATCGTTTACGTATGTTGGGTTTACAAAATGATTTAATGTACGCATTTTTAATTTTGATTTGAATTCGTCGAAAGACTTGATTTGTTTTAAATTTGATGGCAGGGTATTCCAAAGTTGAACTCCTTGTTTAGTGATAGAATTGTTGCCATATTTGTTATTAGTGCGTGTTTGTTTAATATTGTGTGTTCTTGGATTTAATGTTGGCTCCAAGAGGAGTGGAAGCTTATTTTTGATGAAGGGCGTGTTAATATTGTTGATGTATTTATATAAAAACAGGATTGTGTAGAAGTCTTTATGTGCTTGTAAAATTGGGATTGTCAACATTGTTCTTAATTCTGTTGCAGAGGTTTGATTTGTTATGAGGGACGTTTTATTTGAATAGCCAGCAACTAATCTTAATGCATAATTTTGAAGACTATTTAGTTTGTTATAGCTGTCCCTCGAAACTTTATGAAAAAGTGTGCATCCGTATAAAAAGTGCGGTAGAATGAGAGTTTTAAAAATTAATAACTTTGTCTGTTTATTTAGTTGACCTTTTACCTGCCGTAAGTAAGAAGTTCCACATGCCATTTTATCATAAATTTTATTAAAGTGGTTATCCCAAGAAAGTTTGTTATTTACACAGATACCACAGATACTTTAAACAGATAGCATTCTGTTTTATAATGCTATTTTCAACTTTTATTGAAGTATTAGTTATATTGTCATTTGAGAAGAGTCTTGTTATCTTACGAACATTGCCTAACTCATGCTTTTCAAACAAATTTTCTAGCTCCGAGGCGTTCGAGGTACACATACTTGACTGTATTATGTAAAATCTTACAAAACAAGAAACTTGTACTGTTTTTGTCCTCTATGTTGGTTTTTATTATTAATTCTTTATTTGTCATTAAAATGGTTCACTCATTATAATAAAATTGAGTAATCCTCAGCGTAATGTTAAAATAACAACACTGTTCAAGACAAATGCTTCCAGTGCAGAAAACTAAAGTACAAAACTAAGGCCTAATTATATACAATAAATGAGCATATTTACAAACACCATATTAAAATGTTTTTACAAAACAATATTACAAAAGTACATTAAATGTTACACGACATATTTTACACTATATATACATTTGACATGACACAATTAACAGAAACATGCTTTACATTACATAAATTTCACTCATTACATTTACACTACTTATACATTTGACATTACAAAACTAACATAACACGTACAACATAATTTTTTAAAAATTTTATATTCTTAATCGTCTTATGGAGTCAGGGGCGGGGGTAGATGAAAGTTGAGTCTGTGTAATTAGTATCAGCTGCATAATCTGGAAGTTGAAACCTCTTATATTGATATTCTTTTAATTTCTTTTTAAAGTGGTGGAGAGATTCTATTTGTTTTACTTCACTGGGTAGTAAGTTCCATAAATCTCTGCCTTGTTTTGATATAGAGTTGTTTACTATAAATTGCTTTAAATTGTATGTTATATTGTTTAAACTGGTATCAGGAATGAATGAATCATGTTGTAATTAGTCGTAATTTTACTTTCAGGATAAAGTTCCTATTGGATTATTTCTGTCTAGTTCTTCCCCCGCTTCTTTGTTCGACTATTTTCTCCGGTTACCTGGAAGCCGTCATGCTGGCGATGGTGTTTTTCTGCGTCAGCTTGCTCGTGCTGGGCGACTCACTGAGGAGCGTTCCGGAACCGGATCGTAAGCAGCAGAAACAGGAAGATGAAGTTCCGCAGCTGTGTGTGAGCAACGTGCTGGACACTAAAGTGGAGGTGGTGTAATAAACTCATATCTCGGTTTGCCGGACAAAGGCGGGGAGACGTCGGTCTGAATTTGTCCGTATTTTCTGACACTGAACTAATACAGTAGGCACCCACGTATTAGACTCGCGGTAATGTAGAATCAATCACCTTATTGTCTCAAAAACGTCTAGTACGGGCCGCTCTTATGTAAAAGTATATAAAAACTGTCGGCACTTGACTCAAACAACTCCGCATAATTGACTCTATATTTTTTCTGCATTAAATTTGAGACTTTTGTGTGACAAAGGAGCTTTTATTATTTTTATGTCGTCTTACTTTGTTTTTGCGCACTATATTTTACGTAGAAACAATCACGTTAAGTACAATTTGTTTGTAAGCTGTTTGCACTGATGTAATGATGTAAACAAAGTGACGGCTCGCCATCAGAGTGGTCAGCTCTGGAAATAACGGACTGTGTACGTAGTATATGGGACTTCTTAACAGTCTGGGTTTTGTCAGATTCCTCCGATATTCCTGAAAGCGAGGTCCGGCAAACTGAGATATGAGTGTAAATTTCCCGTAAAACATGTTGCAACATTTGATAAGAAACATCACTGTTAGAAGTTGAACATTCACTGTTGAAGGCAAATGCATCAGATTAGTAATTTAAAAAAGTTTTACAGTTAAAACTGCTACTTCTAAAATCTAAAATTTACAAATTACATATACAGTGTTCCCTCGCTACTTCGCGGTTCATTCATCGCGGATTCGCTGTTTCACAGATTTCCAAAAATATGTATGTAAAATATTTATCGCAGTATTTTCGCTGTTTCGCGGGTTTTAGTAGTACTCCGTCTAAAGTATTTTTGCACATGAGATTATACGTACACGTATCTAGGTTTAAGAGTTTAAAACATTTTTATGAACATTTAAGAAAACATTTTTAAAAGGTACATGTACTGTATGGGAAAAGTTATTAAGGGAACGGGAAAGGGTTATGTATAAGAGTGTGGGGAGGGTTTATAAAGACTTAAAATAATGTATAAGTACTAAAATAAGTATAGCGTCTCTACTTCGCGGAAATTCACTTATCGCGGGTGGGCCTGGAACGGAACATCCACGATAAGTGAGGGAACTCTGTATACACACGTATACTCATGAATCAAGATACAGTATTTTACAGTCATTCGAGGTACGGATATTAATGATAACGATACGTATCGATAATTATGGTATTGATACCAAAAAATTGTTTTTATCTTGTCGTTCGGAATAATTTATCGTGTCTCATCGTCTAAAAATGGATTATCGTTCTTGCATCATTGGGAAAAAGTATCATGTCGTGTTGTTATCGTATCACCAAATTTGTATCGTTTAACATCTCTAGTTCAAGAGCAGGATGAGACAGGAAATGAGACACAACCTAAATTGATGCGGTTCGCAGAATCCGCTGCATGCATTTGACGTTTTCGTCTCTATTTACAGGGTCACCGTTCGTATCTCAACTGGTTTCGCGCGTACGTCAACATCGGAACGGCCATTTCTATACTCGCCGTAGATTTTACGCTTTATCCTCGCAAATTTGCAAAAACTCACACGTTCGGTACGGGCTTGATGGACTACGGCGTCGGTGGGTTTGTCGTGTGTAATGCCATCGTATCGCCTCAAGCGAGAGAAGTCGGTGCTCCGGGAAAAACGTACGTATCAAAAAAGAACATCGATAGATACCGTGCAATTAATGAATTGTGTTCAACTAATTCTCTGATTGGATAGGTGAAAATGAACTTAAAAGACAAAAAAGTGCGTCTGAAGTAGGTCTCAGAAAAATTATCTTAAAAAATTATATTACTTTATATCAATTTTATATGTGTATAGTACTCGCATTGAAAGAATTTTTTGTTTGTTTTCATTTTACATTTCCTGTAATACTGTTCCAAAGTCGCCATTACATGACGTCATATACGCACTTCTTAAATCAGATGGAAGATAAGAAAATGTTAAACTATGTTCCAAAAAACTTTCCATACAAAGTTATATTACTTAGCATTTCGCTTACCTGCTAGAAAGACTTACGTAACTAAAAAAGAAAATTATTAATGATTTAAAATGTTTTCGCCAATTGGTAAAACGTCGCTAACTCACCCACCAGGGTGCACCACTTACTAACCAAAAAACGTATTGCTAATCTTATTGACAAGATACAGTAACTTAAAATTTTACTTAGTAACATATCTGCTATGAATGCTCTGATTATTTTTTCAAACTTTACTCAATGTTATCTAAACTTGTTTCAAATGACCTGTCGTGAAAATGGTTGCGTCTAACGGTCATCGCGGGAGTTTAAATTTACATGTTTTATACAGCGTGACTGCCGATTGAAGTCCTGTATGTAAGCGATATACAATTTTAAGACGAATTTTTTAAGCTTTATTTATGAAGAGTATTAATTCTTATGCTTTAATTGCTTATGTAACAAATTACAGCTTAGTAACTGTAAGTCATTATTTCATTGATTTCAGACGGTTGGCTTCCATGATGAAAACGTTTTCTTCTGCTTTACCTCTCGCTGTACTTGGCTTCGTTAGACTCCTAGCTGTGAAACTGACAGATTACCATGAACGTATGTCAGAGTACGGCGTGCACTGGAACTTCTTCCTCACCTTAGCTGTCGTCAAGGTCAATGGTTTGTTTCGTCATTCGTAATTTAACTGGGTAAAGCAAGTAAAAATTAAGCGTTTTTTAACGAGTTGGCTTCATTTTCGTAACTTCGGCAAAGCTGAATGGTATGTAGAGATTTGGAGGTACAATATCTAGAGCACAGTGACGACTCGTAGTTAAAATTAGTGAGACATAGACATAGGCATAGACATAGACATAGACATAGACATAGACATAGACATAGGCATAGGCATGGACATAGACATAGGCATAGACATAGACATAGGCATAGACATAGGCATAGACATAGACATAGGCATAGACATAGACATAGGCATAGGCATGGACATAGACATAGACATAGACATAGGCATAGACATAGATATAGACATAGACATAGAGATAGAGATAGACATA
>JAQGDQ010000593.1:0-109941 GCA_030141605.1 Tubiluchus corallicola | reverse complement strand
AAAACAGTATAAATCATACAAATTATCCAAAAAAAATTGAAAACAAAAAATAATAAAGTTAGATAAAGTGAGGGTGCTGCTTGAGAAATTTTTAGCCGTTGTTTTAATATTGTGTAACATACACAAAGAAATTGAGTTAAAAAGTAACACTACCTTATAGTTGCACAACAGTGTGGGCCCTGCGTGAGGGACAGTACTTTTTCTACCTAGCGAGCAGTTTCTTATCTCGGACATTCGCGCATGCCCGCATGCGCACAACAACCAAGTACTGCATCATTTGCACTGTGAAGTGCCAAGTTTCATACAAGCATTTTTGTAGTTTTTACATGAACTAGGGAATGCTTACTGACATTAAGCTTAAAGGAAGAACGGACGATTGTTTAGACTCAATCTCATTTTAATTTACTGTCCAAAATATACGTTTTCTTGCCTATAAAAGTTAGCAATTGTTCCTTATATTTGAATAATTTGCTTAGAAAGTTAATTAAAGGCAACCGAACACATGTATTGCTTACATCACAAACTAACCACAGTTTAAGCAATGGCAGGCATCTTCCCTTGTGCATCAAGCAGATTTGCATAAGTGTTACAGTACTGTTTAAATGCATGGTGTCACGAAAAATGGGTCATATGACGTCAGAAACTAACACTGCAGTTCATGATCATGCTTATCACGGTACCATCTTCTATTTGTCGGCCATGCTAATGTGACAATAAGGCGCTGCTGCCAATGTTAGTAGATTCACTGAGAGGCGTGTAGCTTTGAAAGTTTAACGAAATTTGAGTATCCGAGGCAATTATTATTTAATCTAAGCTTTGATTTAAAATAAGCTATTGTAGCTATTGTCGATATTTTAGAGCGTTCTTTATTCTAAACTCGTGTTTACGTAATCGTCCTGTTTTCGTTTAAGGATTATATAGCATGCAAGTATAAAGAAAGAATTAAAGAAAAAAGACTCATGTTATTGATAATATCGAGTGAAAATAGGTGGTGCTGCAGTTCCACAGTACCTGTACATGAGTCGCCACTGCTAGAGTCAGAGAATATGTATAAATTTTTGATATGGTTTAGTGGTGTAATATAATTTTATATGTACTTCATGAAAATTCATACACTTTGTATGACAACTTTGCTGATGTTTGTTTACACTAGTCTAGTATAAGCCAGCACTTTCAAACTAGGAAATGCAAAACAACTTTGAATTTAATGACTCAGTACTATGTACCCTGACAGCAAGTTTGCGCAAACACTGTAATATATTCACGTGTTTGAGTGAAGGTTGTAATTAACATCAGAGACTTTAGATTTTCAAAACTCTGGTTTTCATGAAAGTTTGACATAATAAATTAACACCCAATCTTGGTTTTCATGAAAGTTTGACATAATAAATTAACATCCAATCTTGGTTTTCATGAAAGTTTGACATAATAAATTAACATCCAATCTTGGTTTTCATGAAAGTTTGACATAATAAATTAACATCCAATCTTGGTTTTCATGAAAGTTTGACGTAATAAATTAACATCCAATCTTGGTTTTCATGAAAGTTTGAGATAATAAATTTACGTCCAACCCTGGTTCTCATAAAAGTTTGACATAATAAATTAACATCCATTAACCTCTCTCTCTCTTTCTGTCTGTCTGTCTCTCTCTCTCTCTCTGTTTCTCTCTCTCTGTCTCTCTCTCTGTCTCTCTCTCTCTCTCTGTCTCTCTCTCTCTCTCTGTCTCTCTCTCTCTCTCTCTCTCTCTCTCTCTCTCTCTCTCTCTCTCTCTCTCTCTCTCTCTCCCTCTCTCTCTCTCTCTCTCTCTCTCTCTCTCTCTCTCTCTCCCTCTCTGTCTCTCTCTCTCTCTCTCTCTCTCTCTCTCTCTCTCTGTCTCCCTCTTTCCTTCCCTCTTTTCCCTGCTTTCCCCTTCCCACTCATCCATGGTACTCGTTTTCTTTTAGACAGCATGCTACATCACTGGCTTCACAACATCTCCACAGCAGTCAGGAACTTTTAAAAGTAGATATTAAATTTTACAATCACATTATTAAGAATGTAACAGCACTGATTCAATTCATTATTACATCCATAGGCATACAAGGCGGGGACCAGTTGCCCTCGCAGGACAAATGTATTCTACATTTTCAGGGCAAAAACTGATTATTTTCATGGCATATAACTGCGTTTTAAAACTGCAAAATTTAATAATTGCCACGTATTGCATTTTGCCTATTTCTTTTCACTGAGTGCAATTAGTGCTTCTAGTGCTACGATTTTTTTTTACTTTTAATAATTGTAAAAGTGCCTGCTATCAGTTTTAGTTCACCAAACCTCAAAAGTCCTTTTACACTCGTTAAGTAAATACGTCTCAATGTACTAGCAAAGTTATAGCTAAGTTACCTCGAAGTAGGGTAACTTAGCAAATTCCTTATCTCCCCCTGTGAAACCTCGTCCCTATATTCGCCTATATACATTATACAATTCCTAGTTAAATACAGCGCGGAATCGGCCAGTTCAGTTGTGCAAAGTTGTAGTTTATTAACAGTTGTTCAGATTACTGTTAGTGAATTGTTACTGCTTATATTTTAGCCTAAATTAACCCTTTTAGCACCCAACGCTCAAAGTAGGTTTTATAAGACTTGTGACTTTTCTGCTACTGTATGAGCACAGACATAACTAAATGATTAGAAATTAGGTACTGTTCTATTCAGGAAAATCTTGGTTATGCAATTGTGCTATGTGTTTAAACATTGATAAGTGATTTAATTAGATAAAGTTAAGAAAAACACTCTCTTTTCAAGCAGTCCAATTTAGCCTATTGAGTAGCTTAGTCTGGTGTACACTTGCATGATCGTACACATTATTTTATTTATTGCCTGTTTGCTGCAGCCCAAGAGAACTGTCTGCTGTACAGAGTTCCAGGAAAAACCAACCGATCAATCAAGGATAAATTAAGGTCGTCTCAAATTCCAACAGGAATTTCTGCTTAAAAATAGAATATACCTGAGGCCAAAGTATATCAGAGTGTTATGCCTGGACAGTTGAAATTTTCTGTATAAGCCGATTTCATACAAGTGATACTGTACATTGAGTTCCCAAATACAAATATTTGCTTAGAATTCGTGTAATACTTATTAAACCATTGGATTTCTGATGACTAGATTTAACCAAATGACTAATGCATTTCTAAGATGCACTTTGCTGTTTCTTATCACTTTCTTCGATCCAATCCCAAACGTTTCTTAAATACAAATCAATTCTCTCAATTTGTGTCTTGGCCCATCTTGCTTCCGCCTGATTTGCTGCATGTGTTTTTAGCATAGCATGGTACTTTTCAAAATCTGGTTCCATTAGACCTTCATTTGATGGTATCGCATCAATATCTAATTTGCTGGCTATAGCATGTGCTGCGTCTTCTGCCAATGTTAACAATGGAATGCCACTCATTTCTTTATGTTTTAGATCTTCTAAGATATTGACATCATTTAGCAGTGGGTGAAACATTGCGCCTTCTCGGCAACAGTCCCCAATGTACTGGAATATAGAGACAGCTCGAGCTTTCAAGTTTTCTGTGCCCCAGTCATCTTTAGTGGTCACCACTTCATGCAAGAAGGCCACTTTTAACATGTAAGAGTCAATGACCTTATCTGGTTGATACTTTATTGCTCTGTATACTTCTGGCAAGTTGACATCTGCACTGACCAAACCGGTGTGGAATGTTGAAGGAACCTGACTGGGATATAAATGTATTTCTTTGTTGCAAGAATACAGGACAGGCTTTACTAGCACCTTTATGAGGATCAACACCATCTTACGGTTGTTGTCTAAGTTCTTTATAAATTCACATTCAGCAACAGCAAATGTGGGTTCAACTTTTGTTTTTGATTCGTCTGGTTTGAGGACGTAGTGATAACTGTTGACATCCTCTGGCCATTTATCATTGGCATTCTTTGGTACTCCCTCTTCTTCAGCACATGGTGTCACATCTACAGAGACTTGTGCTATTTTTTTGTTTGGCAACAGAACACATAATTTCAAACATGTACAGACTTTATTCCATTCCACTACATGTGGAAAGCTGTTTGGCACCATTTTTTCTTTAAATTTCTCTTCTTGCAAAGCTGTTGCCACGGCTTCGCACAAGTATTGGGAAAACATCTCCTTTAATTTTCGTAAATCTGCTGTGAAATCTCCGTGCAGTTGTACCACAACAAAAAAATCAAACTCATCTGGCTGGCCAATCTTTACTCCACAAGCTGAACTGCCAACAAGTATGGGCACAAATCTTATGTGATGATTTTCGTAAACAATTCTGCTAACAGCACCTAACAATTCCTTTATATTTTTTCTAATGTAGTCAAATTCTTTTATATTTGAAATTGTTCCTAATCCAGGCTCGGAAACCAAGTCCTTTAGAGGCAATCCACAAATGTTTTTTGACACAGTTTTATCATCCCCTGTGACAGAAAGCTCTGACACTGTTTCATTATCTTCTGTGACAGAAAACTTTGAAGACTTTTTTTGCCACATTTGAAAGTACCGATAAGAAAGAAAAAGTCCTGCAATTTGTTTGTAATTTCTGTTCAGTGCCTTTTCGTAAGCTTGTCGGATGCACATATCATAAGCCGTTTCGTGGGATTCATTTAACATTTCGGTCTGAACTTCTACATCAATGAGGTATTTAACAACGTCTACACTTTGAGCTGACGAGTGAGCATTATAACAAGCCAGATGAATTAGACTTCCTCCATTGTAAAGTTTATTTACTATCTGCCTTACTACTTCGCCTGAATACGTATCTTGCACATTTTCTTATATTAATTTAAGAACATCCAGTCTACCTTTCATACATGCTAGGGTGAGTGGGGTCCAACCCTGATTATTTTCTGCCAGAATGTCAGAGCCCTCAAAAATCAGAACTGCTGCACAATGAACACGTCCTTGCCTTGCTGCCCAATGCAGAGCGGTATCACCTGTTGTGTTGTCTAGGTAGAAGACATCTGCACCGTTGAGAAGCAGATAAACAAGGGTTCCAAAGTGCCCATGAATTGCTGCAGCATGGAGGGGCGGATAACCATCAACCGAAATGTAAGGATGTTCATCAATTTTGGCGCCATATTTAATTAACAGCTTCACTATTTCAGTGTGGTCTGCCCACGATGCAAACTGTATAGGTCGTATTTTACGCTTTTCTGGGAAGCCATCAACTTCTGCTCCATGAGCCAACAGCATTTCACAAATTTCTGTATGTCCCTGTGAAGCTGCTAATGTTAAAGGCGACCATCCATTGCTTCTAGAAAGACAGTTTATTTCAGCACCCCGTTCAATGAGTTGCTGTGCAAGAAAAGTATGTCCCAAATAACATGCAGTTTCAAGGGGGGTTACTCCCTCATAGGTTACACTTTCCATTTCTGCTCCTCTTTCGAGAAGTTCATGAACAAGCTCATGCATGTTAAAGCGTGTTGCAGCATGTAGCAGCTTGTTGAGCAACTCTGTTCCATCTTCACCAAATATAAGAACAAATTGGTAAGCATATAGTAACGACTCGAGTTCCAATTTTTGTTCAGCGTCTGACACACTGTGAATAAGTTCCTCGATTCTTTCCATATCAACAATCAAATACTCTTCACACTGTAATCTTTTAGTCAGGTAGCAGAAAAACCGAAGTGGCTAATTTATATTGTCTATCAAAAATATCATACAAACAGCATACAAAATGGTCTTATGCTTTATTTTATTTTCAAGCACGTAAACTTGTACCAGATAGTAGAACGTTCTAGCGAATAATAATTCCACAAGGTGTGATAGTAAAATTTGTGCATATTGTGTATCGTGATATTAAGACTGACCTTTGTACCTTAATCACAGCAAACTGATGACCAAAAAACGTACAACTTATCTTGGCAAATAAGACGCAATTTGTCTAAGCCGTGTTATCAGATATAAATAGGGAAGCATGGCGTCTTGGATAAATTGTTGCTGTATATTTAATTCTAAACATGGACTGTTGATACAGTCTTTTAGGTTCATTTTGTTTATTTATTGGTGGCCATTACATATTTTCAAGGCTTGTTAATGTAGTTGTACTCAAAATGAAAATATAATTATTATGGAGCTAGCAATAATTGTATATGTACAAGAAAAATATACCCAGTCTATAGGTTGCTGTGACGTCAGTCTGGAATATAAGAACTACGGAGCAGCATTGCAACCCCTTTTAATATAGTTGACTTTGTATTCTAGTATGATTTTGTGTATATCCTATACTTAGGCTGCATTAATAGCTTAATTTAGTTAATTACTTATGTTAATTGAATGAGTCATTAGTTAATTACTCATTAAGCAAATTTACCTACTACAGTAAAGCAAGTTGTGACTGCAGGTACATCAGCACGCACCTAGTTAGCTCTGGGAAGGGTCCCGCCTCATACCTGTCCTAGATCTCCTTTACAAGAAAGTAAGTGATTGGTCATACACTCAACTGAACAGGCTATCTAGCCAATGAACCGTCGTGTTAAAGGACAAGGTCATCCAGTTTTACCTGTTCGAGAAATTGAAACCAGGTTCAACACAATGTGGCTTCCGACGAACATTCATTAACAATCAAAGTCAAGACTTAATTACTGTGGCGACAGAAAGTGATTAAAGGGCACTGACACACCAAAGGGTTAGGTGTTCGAGCCGTGAGGCGAAAACACCAATAAACTGGCTATTATTCGTTATTTGACGTACTGCTGTAAACGGAAATTCAGGAGATCTGATGCAGAAACAACCAGGCGATGACCAGACGTTGTATCAATGGTAGTTTCACAAGCTCCACGGGTCAGGACTCCACTGCACTCCACTAGGATTGGAGTACTTTACCACTTACGACTCCGGTACACCTGACAAGCATTGTAGAAGCGGCCACATAAGATTCCGCCCCCTGCTCGAGCTTTGGAAGAGTAACTGCTCAAGATTCCACGAAGTTCGCATAACCGTTTAGTCATGTTATTCCAGCTTCCAGAGTGATTGAATCCGACAGTGTTTGACTTTTCAAGCAGTCCAATTTAGCCTATTGAGTAGCTGAGTCTGGTGTACACTTGCTTGATCGTACATATTATTTTATTCATCGCCTGTTTGCTACAGCCTAAGAGAATTGTGCAGAGTTCCAGGAAAAACAACCAATCTGGCAAGGAGAAATCAAGGTCGTTTCATCTTTTAACAGGAATTTCTCATTAAAAATAGAGCAGACTTGAGACCAAAGTTTATCAGAGTGTTGTGTCTGGATAGTTGAAATTTTCTACATTAGCTGATTTCACAATCACACTTTGTTACAATGCAAACCCTGCAGTTATACTGAGAGAATTTTTTTCATTTTTTGCCAAAAATCGATTTTTTATTTGTCTAACGTAAGCAAATGAATTTCATTTATAATTTTGCATGAAAATTCATTGTGTGAGGAGTAGAAACCTACAAAAATTATCAAAAATAATAGTGATGAGTGATTAATAGATTAATCGAGATTATAACCATGTATACATCGATATAATCAGCTATTAAACAGTAATTCAATTAATCAAGAGCAAAACATACAATCTTGCAATCAATTAATCAAGATATACGTTTTACACACTGACTAAAAGACAATGTTTTACCAGAAATAAACTGAATTCTTGCATTTTTTCTTCGTTTTTTTCACCTTACACGCTGCACACGATTGCAAACCACAGTGTTGTAAAGTGGGGCTTTTTGCTTTCACATGTTGTGTGTAGTTTTGACATGAAAGCGAATAGAGTACTTAATGAATGTGCGTGTCTTCAAAAATAGTTTGCCAGTACGAAAATGGCAGACAGCGATGAAAGCCATGAAGAAGTTCATAGGCTATATTTCAGTGCTGTAATGTTTGAAAACTGCGACTAAAACACCAAGAAATTACCGCAAAAGATTAATCGTGATATCAAATTACAAGAACAAGATTGTAATCGAATTAGAAAGTGTCAGAATCGTCCATCGCTAAAATAAAACGTAATCGCTGCTTAGTGAGAGCAGTTTTTCATGAACTCGTGCAAAATGCAGCAAACGCTGTACGGTCCAGAAGGAGTTAAACACAACACAGGTGTATTCTACTGAAATGGACTTCCCTTTTCTAAACTGAATTATTGATTTTGTTATTCTAGGCAACTGCAGCTATAATATTTCTGATATTGCCGGCAAAGTTAAGCCTGGTGTTCTCTGTAACGATGATAGGAATATACCAGTATGCATTGACTCACTGTGGTCTTGGTGCTGTGATTCAGCATGGTACTGATGGTAAAGACTCCAGGGAAGATTTATTCAATGCAAATAGGTAAGTTTTTCTTTATTCTCACTTTATTCTCATATACGAGCTTCATTCATTACACCATTCCATTCTGTAGCACTAATGTTTTCTTTATCATACGCGTCACTTCAAATTTTTAAATTATTTTCATTATTTTTTATCTTTCACTGTGTGGGACAATCTAACAAGCCCTGCTTTTTGATTGCCCGCAACACATTTACATTTGCATATGTAGTAAACCTAAACTATGTTATATCTAAACTAGTTATGCACTCAATGTAAACTGTATACGAATTTACTAAGCAACATACAACAGCGATAATTCTCTTGTTTATCTTTCAACCCCACAATGTTTTGAGAGTCAAGTTAGTATATTTGTAATGATGCTGTACATAACGTTGTTTAGACACCAGTATTAAAGGAAGTAGCGATATCACTATCTTTGTTTACCATAGGTTGACCTACGTCTAAAGACAGTTTAAATCATTTTTTCCAAAATTTGCTTCCTATTATGTATCTTACTGTTTGTTATTCATTGAATTATTGATAACTTTTTGTTTCTTTTAATGTATTAATTGTGTATTTGTGTTGTTGTGAAATAAATAAACAATATAAAGAATTTATTTAGCTTTCTCTGGTGAAGGCTGTGCTCTCATGTGTAGCTTACAGTCACTGTTTTTGAATTTCTTCTTTTCCGTCAGTTATTTCTAGTTTTTTTGTGCGGCTAATTTTCAGTTAAGTTTCCCAAGCTTTCAATGTATGTGACCTGCAACTCCATGAATAGTGCAAGTCAGAGAACTGATCATGTCTAAATATACATATGTTATATACTACACTGCTACTGCTACTGCTACTACTACTACTACTGCTACTATTACTACTGCTACTACTACTATGCTACTACTACTACTACTACTGCTACTGCTACTGCTAGTCTGTGTACAAAAATTCAAATAATATAATGTTTAATTGTTTAGTAGATTTAGCAAGAGAGGTTCTCTTTTACTGCATCATTACAAAAGTCCCGTATTTTCCATTCACTAGTCTGTTTTTTCCTATTATAGAGAGGGGATTGTGTCGTGCATCGGGTTTTTAGCCTTATATTTTGCCGGGGTGCAACTTGGAAGACTGCTGATGAAGGAGAGGTATGTTAAACTTGTTCAATGTCTTGTGAGATTTAAGTAAAATGCTAAGTAGTGAGATTAACGAAGCAAATGCTATCCTTCCTTGACTAATATATAGACTATCTATTGTTTGTGACGCAAGAAATCAAAGTTTTGTTACTTGAATTTATTCTTTAAAGCAAAATTGGATCCAATCTACTCTTTAAAATATTGAAAGGAAATATTCTATTTTTATCAAAAATGACTTATGTGAAAGAATTATTTCCACACAAACAAAATTTCATGCTTGCACCACTAGTTCTTCGCTATTTCCATGCATTTTTCTATTTGGTAGTTAGACACGCGCAAATACATTGCACAAAAAACAGGTGCTGTACCTCTCATTTCAGATATGTTAGTTTGTGACAAACTGCACACGTTCAGCACCTCAGACGTGAACACAATGGTAAATTTGAAATTTGAATTTTCATCTTAAAACTTGCCTAGTTTTAGTGCAACACACTGAATCTCTTACAGTAGCACTGTACTTCAATTTTCGCTTTCGCAAACATGTGCAACACGGTCATGGAATATTCTTGCTGTTGAAAATTATGTTAGTTTGTGATGTGATAATTTAGTTATCAGAAACGCTTAACAGTTTACTTTAACAGGTCAGTTTTCCGGGAGTACTTGTTGTGTCTAGTGCAACTGAAATGTGAATGTGGTTTACTTTAACAGGTCAGTTTTCCGGGAGTACTTGTTGTGTCTAGTGCAGCTCAATGTGTTAGTTTCCATCGTTTACATGACTCTAGTCATCACAGAGTTTACTGTGGAGCCAGTTTCCAGAAGAATGGCAAACCTTTCCTACTTCCTCTGGGTTGTAAGTACGGCTGAGACGTTAACCGTTTCAACCTTTGTTATACGTACTGATACGTATTCTAAGAGTTTCACGTGTAGCATCAGTGGTATTGGTGTCTCGCCATCATTGTGCTATGTAAGTATTTGTTACATGAACAAAGGTGTGCTGTTCACTTGTTTGATTAAAAGGCGTGCTGTTCACTTGTTTGATACTAACTAATACACGTGCTCATTGTTTTATGTCACGATTACTTTTCGTACCAGCCTAAGACAGAAACGACCGTGCGCGAATTCTACATTACGTGCTACATTAAGTCCTCGTTTAATGACTCCCAGTTTAGCGACGTTTCATTTTGACGACGATTTTATTTACTTTGTTCAAAGTCAATTTTTATTTTGTCAACAACTTTTTTACCTGATTTGATGCATTAGAACCAGGGATGAGAATTTTCCACGGAATTCCGAGTTTTTGGAAGACCAGTAGTGCTTTTTTTGTAAATAGTGTAAATTTGTTGAGAAAATTTTTATGGACCCAGTACATTATTTCACAAGCTGGCCGCTAGGTGGCAGGCCGTCACTTTGTTTACATCACGTACATCAGTGTAACCACGTGTATATCTCTATGTATAAAAATATAGAATCAATTGTGTGGAGTTATTTGAGTCAATTGCAGACAGTTTTTATATACTTTTGCGTAGGAGAGGCCAGTACTTAGGCGTTTTTGAGACAATTAGGTATCATGTATCCTTGATAGTTGGGTATTTTAAATTATGCGTGAAGCAAGGTAATTGATATTTTAAGTCCACTTAGAGGCTCTCTATGGTCACAAAATTGCAATTTGTTGCTTTGCCCCCTGGCACCCCCATGAGGCCCTACGCAGCCCGCAAATCCCCGGTCTGTTTCAAAGTTTTTTGCAATTTGTCCTTCTCATCCCTGTAAAACAGAACTGCATTGCATTTATTCTCTTCTAAAAATGCGCTAGTAACACAAACAGAGAAATTATTGTACAAGTATACGTTTCTGCTCCCTGACTAACTGCTAAATGCTAGCTATTTATGTCAAGCGAAGTTTTATGCGAAGAATTTTGCCTGCAAGCTGTTGCTTTAGCAACCAAAGTATCTAGAATAATTAACTGTCCAATGCCTGGCTTTGGTTTATTGTTTAACTACTGCGGAGACTTAAATGTTAGCGAAAGAGGAACTGGTAGGTAGGTAAATAAGATGGATAGGTGGTTTCATGCAAGCAGAAAGAAATTATTCAGTAGAAATATGAATAAAACTCATAAAACGGTAAATGTGTATGATTTAAGCAGCTTTGATTTTTGTCTCTGGAACGTATCTCACTTCTTTTTACGTTATTTTCTATGGAAGTCTTGGCTTCGTTTAACATCACGTTTTGCGTGAACGCATTAGCATCGTTAAGTGAGGACTTACTGTATTTAATCACTGATGTTTCAAACTCGTGTTTCTTCTGTAATTACGGCTCATTTGCTGTCGTATAAAACACCGCAAAACATCGGAAACTTGGAGTTTGCACTGAGATGGTTTAGTTAAATATGTTACATGTAGTAATATGTTAAACATCTAGATTTACCAATGCAGCCCAACAATTTTGCTCTTCTAGAAGATGGAATGCTTGATCTTGAACGAAATTTCTCTTAACTGTCAACAACTTCTTCTCAAAACTTGAGTTTCTTAAATTAAAGGATCTTATCTTACACCAGAGTCATCATTCGTAGTGTTTTTAAAAGTAGCAGTTATGTGTTTATAATCTGAAATTGTTGTCATGTTTTACATGCAATGGCGGAAATCTTTTTACTTGTAGATATTTGTGAGCTGTTTGATGATAATTGGATTTCTCGCGGTCGAGTTGATACTCGTGTTTTCTCTCACGTTCAAATTCATTCCATTTTATACAGGTGAGTTTAATTAGGTAAAGAAAACTACAGGTAAAAGTCTTCGTGATTGATTGGCATAAATTAATTAAGGTTTTGCTAATTGTGATCCAGTTACAGTTCATCTTTGTAACTCATCAACTTTATCAACTGCTATATAGAGTAAAGGAAAGGTGTGCTAAATAATGATTTTGAT
Organism: Tubiluchus corallicola; assembly: GCA_030141605.1. Classification (NCBI taxonomy): domain Eukaryota; kingdom Metazoa; phylum Priapulida; class Priapulimorpha; order Priapulimorphida; family Tubiluchidae; genus Tubiluchus; species Tubiluchus corallicola. The sequence continues at coordinate 97,603 of JAQGDQ010000593.1, read as the reverse complement.
TAAATTGGTGATTAAATTATTAAATAAATAATTCAAGATTAAATGCTTGATGATGCAAGATTAAACTATCGTCGCGGATAGAAGCCTAGTCAGGTGTGACATCACGTGACCAGCTGATGTTCGACCGGCTGACTCAGAAGTAAAGATTGATGATGTAATCATTATGCGCAGAAGCTCACGGCGCATTAGGTAGTTAGACAAAAGTGTTTTGAGGCTCGCACATCGGGGGAGATTAGGAACTGACTTGAAGACGGAGGGCTGGCATTACTATCCTCTTGTATTTACCGTGTTGTGTTTGTTGTTTAATAAATGTGTTGTTTATTAAATCAAGTCTTGATAGTTTGCCATGCCCATCGTGGCTACTTCACACGCCACGCAATAAACAACAATAATCAGCAAGCAGCTTTAATCACAAGAACAGATAAACTTTAATCAAATTATTTTACTTATTGCTTCACTTTCTTAGTAAATTGATATTCTTATCAATCAACTTCAATCAATTCATTAGATTTATTTTGCAATAAGCATCTGCATTAGAAGTGCATCGATAATGAGTTTTTGTTAATACAAGAATATGATACAATTCATGAATTCTGCGCTAGAGACCTAAGAAGCTAGCTTATGTTAGGCAACTAGAATTATTTACGAGAAAAATTAAAATTTATTGCTAATGGTTAGTGTGAGTTACTGTGGTATTATTTCATAATATTTCATAGTTACGTTAGTAGTATTAATTTTCATAATTACGATGTAAACTGATGGTCGGTACAGAGAAATGATAAATGCTTTAACACATTCGCTAAGCATTTGTGGAGGAGGCAACACTAAGTCTTGTTTAGACCATACAGAGGTGCAGCACTTGTTTAGACTATATGGAGGTGCGCATTGCAGATGTATATACGGGTGGGAAGTAATAAAAATATTATTATACTAGGGAGGAAGTTGTTGAAAAAACATTTTCCCCATTCTCACCAAAATTTCTTAGCATTTCATCTGAGCTGAGGAAATGGGTGTTTTAATGGAAAATGAATTAGAGCATTAGAGACTAATTTTATTGATAACCTGACAATTGCACTGCCTGTTATGTAGATGAGAAATTTTACGAGTTTTTGATCTGCTGACATGCTAATGCTACACAAATGCTGACGTAAAACATGCTAATGTTACACAAATGCTGACGTAAAACATGCTAATGCTACACAAATGCTGACGTAAAACATGCTAATGCTACACAAATGCTGACGTAAAACATGCTAATGTTACACAAATGCTGACGTAAAACATGCTAATGTTACACAAATGCTGACGTAAAACATGCTAATGCTACACAAATGCTGACGTAAAACATGCAATGTACACAAATGCTGACGTAAAACATGCTAATGTTACACAAATGCTGACGTAAAACATGCTAATGCTACACAAATGCTGACGTAAAACATGCTAATGTTACACAAATGCTGACGTAAAACATGCTAATGTTACACAAATGCTGACGTAAAACATGCTAATGCTACAAAAATGCTGACGTAAAACATGCCAATGTTACACAAATGCTGACGTAAAACATGCTAATGCTACACAAATGCTGACGTAAAACATGCTAATGCTATACAAATGCTGACGTAAAACATGCCAATGTTACACAAATGCTGACGTAAGACATGCTAATGCTACACAAATGCTGACGTAAAACATGCCAATGTTACACAAATGCTGACGTAAAACATGCCAATGCTACACAAATGCTGACGTAAGACATGCCAATGCTACACAAATGCTGACGTAAAACATGCCAATGCTACACAAATGCTGACGTAAGACATGCCAATGCTACACAAATGCTGACGTAAGACATGCCAATGCTACACAAATGCTGACGTAAAACATGCCAATGCTACACAAATGCTGACGTAAAACATGCCAATGTTACACAAATGCTGACGTAAAACATGCTAATGCTACACAAATGCTGACGTAAAACATGCCAATGTTACACAAATGCTGACGTAAAACATGCTAATGCTACACAAATGCTGACGTAAAACATGCTAATGCTATACAAATGCTGACGTAAAACATGCCAATGTTACACAAATGCTGACGTAAGACATGCTAATGCTACACAAATGCTGACGTAAAACATGCCAATGTTACACAAATGCTGACGTAAGACATGCTAATGCTACACAAATGCTGACGTAAGACATGCCAATGCTACACAAATGCTGACGTAAAACATGCCAATGCTACACAAATGCTGACGTAAGACATGCCAATGCTACACAAATGCTGACGTAAGACATGCCAATGCTACACAAATGCTGACGTAAAACATGCCAATGCTACACAAATGCTGACGTAAAACATGCTAATGTTACACAAATCCTGACACTCAGCATTTTATCTGACTTATCTAAATCTTCATTTTTTAGGTCCAAAAGAGGTGGATTCACTATTGGGTCCCTGCCTATTAGACGCTGTTAATCGTAATGGACTCTTCTACTTCTTACTAGCTAATATTCTCACGGGACTCGTGAACATGGCCGTACACACAAGAGGAGTCGTACCTCCGAGAGCGTTGCTCATTTTAATCTCATACATGTACATACTGAGCATCGTCACCTGGCAAATGCATTTCAAAGACATTTCGTTTAGATATTGGTGACAAAGAGCAACGAATGTAGATATTTATTGGTGTGATACTAATGGTTATAGTTGTGTAATGCTTAACTACATTGGAGGACTATGGACTTTACTTAATTATGCATTAGTCTGTGCGTGGAGTGATTTACTAGCAGGATCTTGCTTAGGAACAAGAAAAAAATGAACTAGGTAAGGTTCTACCTAGCTGTTAAAACTGTTACTATTACAACAGGATGGGCTGTGAGGCGTTGTCAAGTGTACACAAATGTGCTGTTTGGTACACTTAACCTTTGACCTTTTAATGAGCATGATCAATTGCTGGAACTGCGAAAAGGCCTTATTATGTTCATTTGTGATGTCATGGACTTGCCTGCCGTTAATTAATTTTTTATCTACTATTGAATTATCAGAAAGGTTTTGGCAATTATTACAGCTGCTAAAATGTATACCTTTTGCCGTACTTCAAAATAGGAAAGAGGATATTAAAAATCATCGTGTCTTCCTTAAGATTTAAGACAATAATTACAAGACTAGCAATCTCGATAATGTTAAGCAGTTTGAAAATGTAGCTCAGTGCAACATTTTGCATATAAAACCGAGCAATATATTTGTTGCTGTTGCCTTGTGCCTTTAGTCTTTTCAATGATGTGCGGTTTGTGCGATGTATCATAGCGTAGAGACAGAAACCATTAACAAGTGATTGTATACAAACTTAAAGATGAAATTAGCAGCAGGTATTGTTAAGTGGTTGCTAGGTTACATCATCTCCGCGTCAGCTTTCGGTTCCGAGGTTGACATACAAACATTCACGCTAAGCTCAATATTGTACTTATGCTGAACTGCATTCCAGTAGCTGTGACGGATTAACGTGCAAAGAAAAGTTGCCAGGTATGCTCACCAGAGGACTCAGGCGGTGCACCACTCACAATGTGATAAAAATTAGTTTTTGTGTATAAACAGTGAATGAAAGTTTATATGAAAATTGTGCACCGAATTGGTTGTTATGGCAACGAAAAACGGTACGCAAAAACAAATCAGAAAGTGAGAGACCGATGCGTATAATACTGTCACCATCATTCATGCGACGTCACTAAAATGAGCTGTGATAAATGCGAGGCCAAACATTCCAGTGTAAATACTAGACACAGATTATATATATAGAAGTTTTTATTGCAGAAATTATACACTAGTACAGAGTAAAACAAATTACGTAAAATTAGTGTGTAACCAGTCAGTGACAGACTGAAGTGTGCAGTTGTGTCATTTAGTCTAAGTTAAAAATTATAAGAATAAAAATGTGAAAATACTATATTACATATCTACAAATTTGTCAACGTGACGGCGACAAATTATATGAAATATTGTGAATTTTTTGATACTTTTTGCTATGTAAGTTTCCGTACGAGTCGTATATTTTTATAGTATAGATGCTTATATTATGATGAGTTTATGAGTCTAAAGCGTTATGCCTTTTAATATTCTCCAATTATTGGTGAATTCTACTTTATCGTTTTTATATAAAAGTCTTTTGTGAGTTAGCAGTTTGTTTTCTTAGTTCTGTTTTAAATGTTGTTAATCTGTCTTTTGATTTTATACTTAAGGATGCTGAATTGCATAAGTTGATTGTTGTTTTGCTTACTGAATTGTGTCCACATGTGTAACTGTAACTGTTTTAGATTATATGTGCGTTCGTTGTGCGATGCAGATGTGCGGCCTGTGATACATTGAATATTCGGAAATAGAATCTCGTATTTGAACGCGCTGATGTGTTTTTAGTTAGAGATATTGTAGTGTCTGCATAATGAACGTTTAAGATTCATAATAGTTGGGGCTAATAATGCCAGATGACCTTATGGGGCCCCCGAGGCAAACACAATTATGAGGTACCCCCTCAGACGAAGCCATTCTTGCATTCTTTTCAATTATTTTCTACTTGTGATATATTTCAGCAACATTTGCATAGCTGGGGGCCCCATATTTCAAATAAAGGGCTTCAAAGAAGGGCCCTTATCTTAAAGGGCACCAAACCAGGGCCCTTTGTCTCAAAACAACCGCAAACAGTATTCCTTTATCTCAAATGAGGAGCCACATTAAAATTGCATTTTCAGATTTCCCTTTTTAAAGCTGAAATTTTATTTGAAGTTAAACGAATTATTCACAATGGAAAGTATAGGCAGCCCGAGGGTTCCTAAGTTGTAGCCTATACTGGGGAATGGAGTAGTCCAGTCCTGGTCACACGTGGGTGGTTTTCTGTATGAATGTCACAGGAGAAGAATGATACACACCACAGACGTCAAATCAATTATATACAGTTTTTATTTTTATCCAACACTATTTAAATAGTCATTTTTCATAAGTGTTTACATAAATCAACACAAAATGATTAAATTACAGTACAGCTGACAATAACCATGTTACATTTTCATTAGGCGCATGCAAAGGGGAGCAAATTGATCACTCATCATTGTCAGTACAATTAGATGAGAGAGAGAGGGGAGAGAGAGAGAGAGGGAGGGGGAGTGGAGAGAGAGAGAGAGGGAGGGAGAAAGAGGGAGAGAGAGAGAGAGAGAGAGAGAGAGAGAGAGAGAGGGACAGAGGGAGAGGGGAGAGAGAGAGGGATGGAGAGAGAGAGAGAGAGAAAGGGAGGGGGAGAGAGAGAGGGACAGAGAGAGAGAGGGAGGGAGGGAGAGAGAGAGAGACAGAGAGGGAGGGGAGGGAGAGAGAAAGAGAGGGAGGGAGAGTGGAGAGAGAGGGAAGGAGGGGGAGAGAGAGGTTAGATAATTGATGAACACAGCTTAGCCAAGCTAAGCAAAAGAAAACCACAGTGAATAAAAGTACAGAAGAGATGCATAGATTTACTACTTCATCCAAGTTTGCGTAACAAATCGTGTAGAATTGCAATTGTTGTGCATTCTTAGTGCCGGAAATCAAGATTATTTACATCGTCATTACATCATTCATCCGTTTAACTTTTATTTAACTTCGGGTTTTCTTACCCAGATGTCGCCACCTGAACGTGTTAAAGAAAAACTATGTCACAATATTCGCAAGCCGTGGCGTTTTAAGACTCCTCTGCATTAAAGAAATACATTTCGTGTGAACAGTAATTCTCATTGCAGGAAGCCATTGCTCGTCCGTGCAAAAGCAGAACCACGAAATGCAAGTTTTAAGAAGTTTGAAATGATGCGAGAATAAAGTCGGGGTAGTTCAGTAAACGACAAACAGAACCACTGTCTCATAAACATGGGACAATGGAAATACGAATTCTGGTGTACTAAGAGATTGTATCGTAACGCAAACCGGAAAAAATTTAATATTGTACAGCCAACAAGCAATTGAAATCTGCGTACTAAATTTATAAATAGAGAATACACTCTTGTAGTTGAACTACAATACAGAAGGTGCCATTCACTAGACTCACTTTAAGGCAAAAATGTTTTGACCCAATTATACAACTGAATGAATTAGCAGACAGGTGCAGGATTACTACTAGAGAACCATGAATCATTGCTCAGTTTAGAAAGCACAGCAAAAGCTTCAAAATATATTTTAGAAACAAATTAATGCCAAAATTCCAGTGTGTTTTTATTTAAGAATATGGGAACTAATTTATATGCGAGTTAATAAAACAAACAGAAAATGAAAAATCACACTAATATGTTTACTTACATTACAAAAATTCATGCAAAGTCGCTTCATTCATTTCTTCATGAAGAAGTTGGTTTATGAAATTCTGATAAAGGTAAACATGTTGAAAATCTGTTGCCTGTATTCATGCAAAACACTTAATTAACTGTGAGCCTAATAAACAGCATGTACTGTATAAGTTCGTTGAAGTCCACACTGTAGCCGGACCGTACAAGTCACACACCTCTCTGATATGTATACGAGTGAAAGCTTCTTAATTTTTGCAAATGAGTTGCCATAGCAACCAAAACTAAACAAACAATTATTCCTAGAAAAAAAAGCTCCCCGCTACGTGCCACCTGTTTGAAAATAACAATATAGAATTTACCCTCTACAAAATCATCAATTTCATCGATCACAAAAATCAATAATTTAGCTATCAAACAGTTTTAGCAGTACCAAGTAAATATATCATATTCTAGTCTAATAAGAGGGAAATGTTTGGAGGCTTTGTAAGTGTACAGCGCTAGTATTATGTACATGCTGCTAAGAGCTATAAATAAATTCGTCTCAGGTCCTGCGGTGAAGTAATGAGGTTGCATTGAGGACAGAGCTTCTTGGCACCCTGAAAAAAAAGCGGCAATTTAAAAACTAGAATAAGTGATCAGTGATATTAAATTTACCTTTTTGTGTAAATTAAATATGGTCAGCTTATGATCAAAGGGACACAAATCCACATTCACAATGTACATGACAGCACTGGCTAAAAACATTACATGGACAATGAGGATGAAATAGACCACGTTATAGAGTTACTTTACAAGCAACTATATCAACAAAACGATGTGAATAGTCCTTACCAGCGTTCGTAACCAACACTCTTCACAGTGTAAATGGCAGCACTGGCTAAAACATTACATGGACAAAGAGAACGAAATAGACCGCTTTATAGAGTTACTTTGCAAGCAAAACGATGTGAATAGTCCTTACCAGAGTTCGTAACCAACACTCTTCACAGTGTACATGCCAGCACTGGATGGAAGCAACCGGAATCGTGTAAGTCTCCTAGAATAGTTAAAAATTGTTTCTTAGATACAATATTTAGAATATGCAAATAGTTCATAGTTTCATGTAAGCTACAGATAGTTATGCTTCACTGTGCAGCAAGTTTACATCGTATGTAAAGTAAATCTTCATGTTTTTGTTAATGTCAGTAACAGCAGACATAGAAAGTTGAGTTTCTATGGTGTTATGTCCAAATACTGACTATTATTAAATGAATAATGGAAAAACCGGCATGCTGTGTTACAGTGAGAACCCCCAGCAGACTTAAGTGATGCTTTCTGAACAAAAGTTATAAAGTTCAATACAAATGTTCATGCAAAGATAAACGTGCTTGAATTCATTTTGTATTGAGTAATGAACGTTTTCTGAACAAAAGTTATAAAGTTCAATACAAATGTTCATACAGCAGCTTGAATTCATTTTGTATTGAGTAATGAACGTTTTCTGAACAAAAGTTATAAAGTTCAATACAAATGTTCATTCAAAGATAAACGTGCTTGAATTCATTTTGTATTGAGTAATGAACGTTTTCTGAACAAAAGTTATAAAGTTTAATGCAAATGTTCATACAGCAGTTGAACTCATTCTGTATTGAGTAATGAACGCTTTCTGAACAAAAGTTATAAAGTTCAATACAAATGTTCATGCAAAGATAAACGTGCTTGAATTCATTTTGTATTGTGTAATGAACGTTTTCTGAACAAAAGTTATAAAGTTTAATGCAAATGTTCATGCAAAGCTTGAACTCGTTCTGTATTGAGTAATGAACGGTGAGGAATGGTCTTAAAATAAACTAAACAATGACAACAGTAGCTTTTGGCTCACCATACAAATGAGACACTTAAACTTCTCCCCTCGCTTTAACTCCTCTTCATGATTGCGAAGCTTTGCTTTTAAAGACTCAATAACTTCACTAGAAGACAGCGCCCCTGTATTCCTGGAAAAGAGTTCAGTACATGATTATTATTACATTCGAAAATAAGACATGAACACACTTATGAAGCAGAAAAGTTATTATAATATGTAAGCAAAAGAAATTGTATGGGTCTTCTCACAGAAATTTAAAATTTCCCTGATTTTTCCCTGTCCAAATATTGATTTTCCATGACCAAGGTAAACAGATATTGCAATACCAGTATACAAATTCAAACATTTTTGTGTATGAACATTCACACATATACTGATATATAATGTGTTGCAGTAGTGCTAACAAAATTACACTAATCACATTAAATAAACTTTCTTAACCCAATCATTATTTTTGGAACAGAAATTGAAACTGGGAGCCTGTCATAGTAAAATTTTATTTGAATAAGAATCACTGAAAAATGTTTGGAAAAATATCGGTTCACGGTGATTATTTTTGCAACCCTTTCCGATTTCCCTGATTTTCCATCCCATTTTTCATCATTTTTCCTGACTTTTTACCAAATTATCTTTTCCCTGACTTTCCAAGATTGCCTGTATTTTCCAGGATTTTCGTTGACCGTATGAACACTGGTATGTAAACAAGCATTTGATATTCAAGATAGCAAAACAGATATCTTTATTACTATTTGCAAAAACAATAAAGAAGTTCACACTGTTGTTGACTATTATGAGATTTTAACCACAAGAGATAATCAACCACAAGAGATAATCTTATAGCACGTATTTTACAGCAATGTGGCATATCTTCAGTGCTGACGACTGTGAAGCTTTAAGGTCTCCAGACACAACCAACCCAAATATTAAAGCGTAATTTGAATAAAACCAAGTTTTATTTTATAATTTATTTTATGTGAGCAGCCAAATATTCACAAAATAAAATTTTATCAATTTTTTAAAGTTTCTTGATCTTTAACCATAAACATTGTCGTAGCTTTTTTCGGTTAGGATTTTTTGCCAAGCAAATACTAGTAAACTGCTCTAATTATTTCAGAATTTTTTCACTTTTGATAGTAGTTAGTTTTGCAAAAATGACTTTGGTTTGGTTTCGTTTCAGTATCAGTTTTGTATGTTTCACAAATTTCGATTCAGCTCAGTTTTATTTCCGTATCGATGACATCACCGCTCAAAATACATTGATCGGTAAAAGCGTCAACATGTACTAACTCGTTTTTATTCGTTTCAGCTGAACCGGCTCCCGACGTCGAAGGTAAAGACGAAGAATCTGTAAAAAAAGTGAAATTCAAGTTTAAAATACAAGCATATGATTAAATACCTGTACTTTTCTTCATTTAATGGTCACATCTCGTTATTATCTTTACAATTTAGTTGGGATATAATAACCCGACTTCAGTTGCTCAACACCCTACTGTAATCACTCAATTATTCCTGTTACTCTTTACTACAGTCAACCTCGGGTATAAGGGACTGGTTTATAAGGGACACTCATATAAGGGACAACCACCAACACTGGTTCTGATTTTTCGTAACGTTATTCCTATGTAAAAATCTTCGGATGCAAGGTAACTGGATACAAGGGACTTTCGGTTATAAGGAACATTCGCTTATAAGGGACCACTTACACCAGTCCCAATTTTTTGTAAGGTTTTCCTTATAAAAACCTTCGTATATAAGGTACTTGGATATAAGGGACTATCGGTTATAAGGGACGATATCTTCAGGTCCCGCATAATAGAAACCCAGGTAAATTATGTCGCATATAAGGGATCCTATGATCAAATATTTTTTACATCCTAAAAAGCCTATGCCGAGACCCCGCGTGGGCCAGACTGTATTCCATTGGACTACGGTCGGATCTTGTGGCGGTAATGATGTGAGGAACTAGATGAAAATATAAAAAAAGGAAGTTTTGCTCAAACGAAATTGATTGATTTTTAACCTAAATTTCTCGCAAACTCGGCCTTCGAACAGCTCGGTTTCCACGGTCACATACATCTCTCATCACTGAAGGAGCTTCCTACATACCGTTTGCACTGAATGTGTAGCAATAATCCATAAAAACATGGGTAAAAGTACAGGTCTAGATATACCCTCGGTCTGACTCGACTTCGGCTATAAGGGACGATTTTTTCCGATACGGAAGTGTCCCTGATATCCGAGGTTGACTGTATATGGTTATTGTTTAGAACTGTTGTTTGATATTTGATTAAAGGCTCAGTTTGTCATTTTCACAGGCTGCAGTATTACTAGTCTACTGCCTGAGGTTGATGAGCAACTCAATCTTGTTTTTTTACAAACATTGTCTAACTCGTGATGAGCGACTCAATCTTGTTTTTTTACAAACATTGTCTAACTCATACCCTCGCGTAACTCAAACAAATTTACTGATTCCCGACGCGTTCGAGTGGTACAGAGTTTACTGTAGCTGAAAATTTGTTTAGTAAAGCACTGAGTAATTAAAAAGAATATGAAATTGCATGCGTTTGTCGTGTCTAAGTCTTCCGTAAGAAAGGTAATGATGCTAGTAATGAAGCTATACCTTCAGAAGACCACCTGTTTCTTTCTGGATGGCTGGGAGATCTTGACGCTTCCTCCCTGAAAAATAGAGAAAGATTTAGCAAGAAATCTACGATTACGCTTAGCTGCTTATCAATTTTTGAATAATCTTGGCAACGCTACATCGACTGACTGACTAACTGACTTACCCAATCATTGCTCCTCGTAAAGCCTGTTGAGCTTCTGCTTCCATCGGTTCGTCTACGGTACACGGTATGATGTCCGCTTCCGTATACTGCGGCTTGCCAAACGTGTCGTTGTCGTCGCCATCAACATTTAAATCTTGTTCAGTTTCGGCCTCAGAGGCTCGATGGCAAGCTTGAAAGCCGAGATCTAAAGACAGAAAAGAAGTTGGTTTTAAGTCGACAGAGAAGGTCTTGGTTTGTAAGTAACTAAACAAACAAAGATTAACTCCTTCAGGACCGCACCATTCAAAATAAGTCTTATAAGACCAGTGACTTTTCTGCTACTGTATGAGCACAGACACAACTAAATTTTATTAGTTTCCTGTCACCCATCCATTTACAGACCTTTACCCACCAGCTAAACTGGTGAACGTTGAATACAAGGAACTCACACCGGTCATTACTACACAGGTACTAATCTTTTCAACTCTTTCAGGACCGCACCATTCAAAATAAGTCTTATAAGACCAGTGACTTTTCTGCTACTGTATGAGCACAGACATAACTAAATGATTACAAACTAGGTACTGTTCTATTCAGGAGAATCTCAGTTATTCAATCATGCTATTTGTGTAAACGTTAAAATGATTTAATTGGATAAAATTACAAAAAACACCCCACTGTCCGACATGCCAACTTGAGCAGCTTACTCAATCTTTGTTATGCAATCATGCCATTTATTTAAACATTTACAAGTGATTTAATTAGATAACATTAAGAAAAACACTCTCTTTTCAGGCACTCGAACTTAGCTTATTGATTACCTTAGTCTGGTCTACACTTACGTGATCATACACACTATTTTATTGATCGCCTGCTTGCTACAGCCCAAGAGAACTGTCTACTGTACAGAGTTCCAGGAAAATGATTACAAGTTAGATACTGTTCTATTCAGGAGAATCTCGGTTATTCAATCACACTATTTGTGTCAACATTAAAATAATTTAATTGGATAAAATTAAGAAAAACACCAGATTTTCCGACATTGCAACTTAGCCTATTGAGTAGCTGAGTCTGGTGTAAACTTGCGTGATCGTAGGCACTATTTTATTGATCGCCTGCTTGCTGTAGCCCAAGAGAACTGTCTGCTGTACAGAGTTCCAGGAAAAACCAACGGATCAATCAAGGATAAATTAAGGTCATTTCATGCTAACAGAAGTCTTATTTATAAACTGTTTATATTATGGTGACAGATCTCTAATTAACTTTCATCTATTTACTAATTAAGTTTTTGCTAATCACTCACGGTGTTTTGCAACTATGTCCATCAAACACTAAACGTTTACATTTCTAAAACTTCGTCCAAATTTACCTGTGGAAACATGTCGCATAGACGGTCAGTTTTTGCTGGACATTGTCCAGAACTTATTAGAGAATGGCCGTGATTACTCACCGCGTAATCTACCATCTATCAACGACGTGGCTCGGATTCTTGTTTGCCCCGCCCACTCATACTCTTCGAAACCCTCCCCCTCTACGTCCACGGCTTCGTCTTCATCGCTGTCCATCGTCCTCTGCAAAAATTGGCAAAATTATCAGGTAAAATGTGGCGAAACATTTTCAGAAACTGTCTCAAGTGCAGACTCAGAAATATTGTAAAGATATGTGCGAGTTCATAACTGTTGTTATATAATTTAAGAAATGGCAATTAGTTGAATTGAAAGGTGGGAACATATTTGCTAAAATAGGTCAAAGTTTACAATTCACACAGTCAACAAATTAGTTTGTAAAGCAGATTAGGATTATGATTACGGTTAGGGTATGGATGGGATTAGGGTTAACATTAAGGTTTAGGATTAAATTTGGGTTAGAGTTAGGGTTAGGATTGGGTCAAGATTAGGGTTAGCATTAGGATTAGGGTTAGGATTCGGTTAAGATTAAGGTTTAGGGTTAAATTTGGGCTAGGGTTAGGGTTAGCAGCGGGTTAGGAATAGGATTAGGATTGGGGTTATGGTCAGGATTAAGGTTTAGGGTTAGGATTAGGGTTAGCAGCGGGTTAGGATTATGATTACGATTAGAGTATGGTCAGGATTAGGGTTAGGGTCAGGATTAGAGTTTAGGGTTAAACGTGGGTTGTGGGTTAAGGTTAGGATTAAGATTTAGGGTTAAATTTTGGTTAATTTGAGGTTAGGGTATTTAAATTGTGTGGCAAATCTTAAACTCCTTCCAATCTTATTTAACTCTTTCTCCACTCCTGATTTTAAATATAATTACTGTTTCACAGAAAATATCATTCCTATTTGCTCTAGAATCATTTCAGTCATAAAAACTTTGCACGATTCATTTGCAACAAAACAAGTTTTCTGGTGAATGTTGCTCTTTTCGACTGTCGTAACAAAACCTGGGCTTCGTCAAATCCCGACTTCAGTGGCTATTATCCAATGATTTTACAGAGTCAAAGTAATCAAGCGTGAACTGAACTAATCTAATAATGCGCGCCAATAATACATATTTGCATAAATTTGTAGTGGTCACTGTTACGCACCTTCCTCAGACACCTGTTCACGTGGTCATTAAGCTCGTCTGGACAACCGATGATCTTTCCATTGCAGATCGGACACATTGCTGCGTCTCCGGCTCTCCGCTTCTTGTTCTTACCTGCTTTAGCTGAAAGTGAAAAGTTCCTTCACAACATGAAGTTTATCAATGAAGTGTTTAATGGTAAAAAATTATGTAATGTAATATGTGTTATGGTTTGAAGAAACCAAAAAACTTGAAATTTAGTTTTAAGATTTTATTCTGAAATGTCTACATAAACAGTAAAGTAGTGTCCATGTTGAAAAGCAGAAAATCAAGTGACCAAAACTACAGGTGAAATCATTTAGGTGTGAAAACAGGTTTAGAGATTATGTATTCATAAACACTGTAGAAGCCAATGAAAATTTAAACAGTAAAGAGGAAGATTTGACAATTTTAACAAGAACACCTGCAGGTGGCAGCACTATCCAAAACTCAAAAAGTATGATAACAATACAACATAAATTTTAATTTAGAGTAATTAAAATGATTTTCTTCTGCCCATGTTATGTTAGTTTTTTAATGTCAAATGTATAAATAGTGTAAATGTAATGAGTGAAATTTATGTAATGTAAAGCATGTTTCTGTTAATTGTGTCATGTCAAATGTACGTATAGTGTAAAATATGTCATGTAAAATTTAATGTACTTTTGTAATATTGTTCTGTAAATATATTTTAATATGGTGTTTGTAAATATGTTCATTTATTGTATATAATTAGACCTTAGTTTTGCACTTTAGTTTTTTTTAGTCTGGACTGGACGCATTTGTCTTGAACAGTGTTGTTATCATTTGTCTTGAATAGTGTTGTTAACATTACGCTGAGGCTTACTTAATTTTATTATAACGAGTGAACCATTTTAATGACAAATAAAGAATTAATAATAATAAACAAAGAACAGCTTCGGACCAGTAATTGGTTTTTCATACTTGTTCGTAGAAATTGTTTGTTTGTACAATAAGAGCTGTAGTACTGTTTTTTTAACACAGCATTAAAGAAAAACCGGACGATTGTCTAGACATTAGTTCAAAATAAAGTATGCTCTAAAATATTGAAAATTTCAACAGTAATAATTTACGTCCATAATACACGCTTGTTCGCAGAGCCAGAAAAAGTCTCAGAAATTGGCTACGTACCGTTCAATCGTGATTGCCTATTCGCCTTTATCTTCAAGAAATTCTCGTATCTTGTTTCCGGGTTGCTCGCCTCCGCCTGCTCCGACGATTCCTTCCCTTTCTTGCTCGTGCCGGAAAGTGTCGTTGATGGGGTCTAAAAAAAAATCCATACGGATCTTTGTAAGTTGCATTTTTTCATCATTTTTTATAAATCATAGTGGACATGGAAGTTACTATTGAAAAATAAAATTACAAAAATATAGAAAAAACTCTCTCAGCTAATTAGTTACTAACAGAATTTCTGTTTGAGCAGGGAAAGATGCTATTAACGATAATGTCCTGGCAAACAATTCCACAGATAAGAAGCCCAAAAAATGAATATACTAAGACTAGTATTTTTAAGGCATACGTAAAATGACATTAATCCTGATTTCACGTAATATGTGTGTAAAGCAAAGCCGTCAGCTGTCTGAGTACAGCAACACCAGTTGTTTTACGTGGACTTTACTGAATTATGCATTGGTCTGTGAGTAGAAAGATTTACTAGCAGGATCTTGCTTGGGAACAAGAAAAAATGAACTAGGTAATGTTATAGCTAGCTGTTAAAACTGTTACTATTACAATAGCATGGGTTGCGAGGCGTTGTTGAGTGTACACAAATATGTTGTCTGGAACACTTAACCTTTGACCTATTCACGATCATCATCAATCGCAGGAACTGTGAATTGTGAACAAATTCTTTGAAAGGAAAGACAAATGATCTATTATGTAGTTCCAAAACTCAGTGACAGGAGTTTTAATATGCCAATTATTGACTGACAGTTCAATTTAATTAAATTTTGATGAAATAGCTGAACACTATTAATAAATTTCTTGGAGAAATTTTCTGAATGGTTATTTTTTTATTTTTGTCAATAGTTGTTGTCAACAAACCACAGTTTAAAAATTAATTATAAACTCCCGATTCGAGAACGCCACGCGCAAACAAACAACAGCAAAATTACGTGCGCTGTCGCCAACAAATTATTTCGAATTCGAATTTTTCTCCACGTCTGTCTGTGAACGTTGTATCATCCGTGATAAATATGTCAACGTGGAAACGTGGAGTGTGTGTGTGTGTGTGCGAAAGGGGGGATTGTTAGTGTCTGGCAGGTGTACAAATACATTAGATGTTAACAAACTGTCTGATTTCCTTTTACTGTGTTTATATAAGTGTATAATAAAAAAATCTGTGAGCTTGAGAACTTTCATAATAACGAGGAGAGACTGTCTTTAGTTGGTTTACATAAACGCAGGGGCCGAACTTGTGAACAAATAAAATCATCGTTTATTAGCAAAATGTTTAGTGTCTTACACTTGTACTTTAATGTTATGCATTTATTATATGTATACTTGTACTTTAATGTTAAACATTTATTATATGTATACTTGTACTTTAATGATAAACATTTATTATATGTATGTTAAAGGAAAACTGGACAATTGTGCAAACATTAGTTCAAAATAAAGTATGCTCTAAAATATTGAAAGCTACAGCAGGTTTTTTAAATCAAAGATCAGATTAATTATTTTACATCGGAAGGATAAATTTTGGTAAGCTTTCAAAGCTACAAGCGACTCAGTGAATCCACTAAGATTGGCAACGGCTCCTTTTTGTGTGGCCGACAAATAGACGCTCTACCGTGACAAGCATGATCATGAACTGCAGTGTTCGTTTGTGATGTAGAGCTCATCACATCTGAGTCTTATAGAAATCTTTACTTATGCAAACGTGTTTGATGCGCAGGAAAGATGCCTACCATTGCACAAACTGTGGTTAGTTTGTGATGTAAGCAATAGATGTGTTTGGTTGCTGTTAATTAACTTTCCAGGGTAAATATTCATATATTAGAAGCAATTGGTAACTTTTATAGTGAAGAAAATGTATATTTTGGACATAAATTAAAATGAGTCCAAAAAATCATGCAGTTTTCCTTGAATTACAAAGAAAAACATTCTAAAGTCAAAGATAGACATGCAAAAATTATTTGGAAAATTTGTACACATTTTTATCTTTTAAATGAAATGATGTAAGTCAAAGGTTAAGTGTACCACAGCAAACACATCTTAACTACAACCGTCACGTGACGTGGGTACAGCAAAGTCATCTGCTGCATGAGTTCAGTAACTTCAATTACCTAGGTATGTATCAGTTTGTGTGATTTACTAGCAGGATCTTGCTAGGAAAAAAGGAAAAATGAACTAGGTAAGGTTCCATCTAGCTGTTAAAACTGTTACAATTACAACAGCATGGGCTGCGAGGCGTTGTCAAGTGTATACAAATACGTTATCTGGTATACTTGACCTTTGACCTTCTCACGATCATCACAACAGGCTTATTAACAATGAACACAATTGTCAATCGACTTGAACACACCAGATATGAATGACCAGTGATGGAGCTTAGCACTTTAAAGAACAGCAATTTCCCATTTGAAGCAGCATATTGACAATCTTACGAACGTCATCTTTGCCGCTGCATCTTACCTACAAGGTATTATGGAAAAAAATGAGTACTAACCTTTTTACCCTGCGGTGTACAATCTCGACTCTTTATCCCTCTTCTGGAAAAAAACATTTTTTCAAAAACAAGTGAACATATTTTTTAGATTAAAAATTTTAAAGCAACAAAATTGGAAAGATAGGAGTGTGATACTGCTTCAGGGATGAACGCACATTTTAATAAAATAATTATTAAAATTAATTATTTAAAAATACACACTAACTTGTACATTAGAAATTTTACACTAACATTTACATGCAAACACTAGCATTTTGCAAGATCAAAAGACCAAAAATAATTAAATCTATTAAAAGTTAGGAATTAAAATTTATACAGAACATTTATGCTATATGTTTGGCACAGACATTGATTAATTAGAGTAATTAAGCAATAGAAAAGTGAATAAACGAATTGGTGAAAAACAAGAATGCACAAATAAATGAATAGAAAAGCAATAAACAGACAAACAACCAGACAAACAAACAAAAACAAACAATCAATCGAGTGTAGAACAAACAGACAAACAAACAAACAAACAAACGAACAATCGAGCGAGAAACAAACAAAAAGAAACGAGCAATTGAGCGAGGAACAAACGCGGAAGGAACATACAAGCAAATGAAACGTACCTGGCAATTTTGTTAAGTTTATCTAATTCGCTCAACAGATGGCTCTCAAGTTCTCCCGGTCGCACGGTGACGCCACAGACTGGACAGCAGAGAGCGGAGTCTCGACCAAGCTCTTTTTTTCTTCTCACTTTAACAAAAAGCAAAATAAAATGAGAATTAAATTTCAAGTGTTAAAATAATGCCAACAAGACTAGCACAGTGTATAGAAAACTGCAAGGTTTGACAAAACAAGAAATTATGCTTATTTATTCGAGTGTTATTAAGCAATTCAGACAACGTTTTGCTAAAACACAAGTGCTTGAAACACGTTTAAACAACGTTGAATTATATTGTTTACATGGTATCATATTCGACATAACATCAGCAAATTGAAGCGGGTGATTTTTTGTGTTTGTTTATGTATAGTAATTTATCTTTTTTAGTAAATATATACAGTAATTTTAATGCTGAAATAAAAGATAAATACAATCAGTATTTTGTGTGTTTGCTTATGCATAGTAATTTACCTTTTTAAGTTAATTATATGGTAATTTTAACGCTGAAATAAAAGGTAAATACAATCAGTATTTTGTGTGTTTGTTTATGTATAGTAATTTATCTTTTTTAGTAAATTATACAGTAATTTTAATGTTGAAATAAAAGGTAAATACAGTTAGTATTTTGTATGTTTGTTAACGTGTAGTAATTTACCTTTTTTAGTAAATTATACAGTAATTTTAATGCTGAAATAAACGGTAAATACAATCAGTATTTGCGTGTTTGTTTATGTATAGTAATTTATCTTTTTGTAGTAAATTATATGTTAATTTTAATGCTGAAATAAAAAGGTAAATACGATTAGTATTTTGTGTGTTTGTTTATGTATAGTAATTTACCTTTTTTAGTAAATTATATGGCAATTTTAATGTTGAAATAAAAGGTATATACAGTTAGTATTTTGTGTGTTTGTTTATGTATAGTAATTTATCTTTTTTAGTAAAATTTGTAATTTTAATGCTGAAATAAAAAGGTAAATACGATTAGTATTTTGTGTGTTTGTTTATGTATAGTAATTTACCTTTTTAAGTTAATTATACAGTAATTTTAATGCTGAAATTAAAAGGTATATACAGTTAGTATTTTGTGTGTTTGTTTATGTATAGTAATTTATCTTTTTAAGTTAATTATATGGTAATTTCAATGTTGAAATAAAAGGTATATACAGTTAGTATTTTGTGTGTTTGTTTATGCATAGTAATTTACCTTTTTAAGTTAATTATATGGCAATTTTAATACTAAAATAAAAGGTATATACAGTTAGTATTTTGTGTGTTTGTTTATGTATAGTAATTTACCTTTTTTTAGTAAATTATACAGTAATTTTAATGCTGAAATAAAAGGTTTATACAGTTAGTATTTTGTGTGTTTGTTTATGTGCAGTAATTTATCTTTTTTTAGTAAATTATATGGTAATTTTAATGCTGAAATAAAAGTTGAATTGAATTGATACCATCCGAAATAAAACCGAGACAGATGCCCTACTATACGGAGGCAGACCGACTATACGCAACTTATATAACTCTGTCTCTGCGCCTTATTATAACAGACAAAACTTAGCACCAAGATCCATTAAACAGTTCACATTTTTGCACAGACTAATAGCTTTATTACTATTATCAAGACTCCATTTTACATTTTACCATGCCCCGTCATAAACAAGAACGTAGGGAAGAAGTGCGTATAAATGCTCGAACGGCTTTTTTATTTTATGACGTAAAAACACAATTCAATGAAAAGTTTAAAAATGCCGAAGCGATGTTGACAAAATGGCTTTATATTTCCGAGAAAGTTGCCGTAAAAATTGAGAAATTTTCAAAAATGCAGGAAGTGCAGATAAATTGAATTCACGTATTTATAAGAGATTTGTACAAATTGTTAGCAAGTACCGCCAAAAGTATTAAATTGTTTTATATCAAATAGTTAGAAACTTTAAACCCTAATTTTTTATACTTGAAAATAACATAACTGTAAGAAGTTATAAAAGGAAAATTGTGAAAAAAATACAATGAAAAAGCGTAGGCAAATTGTGTACATTTTACTTTACCGTACCTTGAAGCACGAAGAAATCTAGTGAAGCACTAACGGTTGCTTCTGTTCCAGCATTGTGCGCTAGTACATCACAAACAGTTAATTTTGTGTGTCTCTTAAATATTACCACACCGCAAATACTTACATCTAAGTACACCATATATTACAATCAGTTAATCAGCATTTCAAAGCCTTCATTAATACACTTCACAGAAGACGAAATTAAATGATACTATGTCTTGGTCTCAAGATGGCGTCTATCTTATTAATCTCGAGGTAGGAATACTGCCCACCACGCCATAAATGTTTAACATTCAAGTTTTTTTTAATTTTAATAATTGTGTAATTAGCTGGTGAAAGGTACAAGTAAAAACACAGAGTTAGTTTACAGAAACATAGTCAGCTTATATTCAAAGGTTAGTTAGAATAAGTAAACAAAATTCTTTGCCACGACTTAAAAATGTCTGATCTAAAAAATTGTATCAGTATTGTACAGCAAGTTATTAATAACAGTGTTCTAACACAAAAACAGCCTACTTCTGAGACTAAACACAGCCTTCTTACGTATGCAGGAAAAACTTGGTACATTGTATCAGTATTGTACAGCAAGTTATTAATAACAGTGTTCTAACACAAAAACAGCCTACTTCTGAGACTAAACACAGCCTTCTTACGTATGCAGGAAAAACTTGGTACATTGTATCAGTATTGTACAGCAAGTTATTAATAAGAGTATTCTGACTCAAAACTAGCCTACTTCTGAGACTAAACACAACTTTCCTAGGTATGCATGAAAAACTTGGTACATTATAGCCAACATATATTTGGCGTGCACTACAGCGACTAGGAAGAATAAAGAGTCCTCTAGTGGAATTATTATAAGTAATTCGCTTTCTTTCAATATTTTCTTTATCATGATCAAACCAGAGACTATTGCAATAACACTTCGTACAAAATGCTACAAAAAGTTTTCTCTTAACATGAACAGAACAGTTTTTCAACGTCCTAATAATACAATTGACTCTCGTGCATAATAAATCACGTTGAAGTTTAATATCAAGATCACCTTCTAATGTGTTGGTCAAGATGTGACCCAAATATTTCTGGTCATTAACAATCTTAACATCAGCAGAAACTGAAGAAGATTGAACTGGAGAGTATTACAGGGATAAGTTGACAGTGAGTCACTGTACGTAGCATACTAATACGTAACTAAGAGAAGTACAGAGCAGGTGTGAGGTGAAACTCACACATATTTACCCACCCCGCATATATAGTTTACACAGAGCAGTAAGTTGAGCAGTCTTGCTCAGTTTTGCATCATTTGTCACCATCATTCTTACATTAGAGAGCGGCATACGTCTCCTGCAAACCAGAATTCGACGCTCAAATGAGTTTTTGAACTACTTATCCGACAAAGTGTTCGGCACCTTTCGGCACGGCACCGCCGACGTCCCGAAAATCCGAATTTGAGCAACTCGGAAGCGTGTAATTTGAATTCCGGAGTCAAGTGGTGTTTATGGCATCCCTCGCTGGGGGGCGCTTCAAGAGAGCTACTCTTCGCAAAGAGAACTCTGGTCATTCGAGTGGGAGTAACGAGTGACTATTTCTTACCACGAATATAAAAGACGACTAATTAGAAAATGACTAATTACTCTAATTGCTTGTTATTATTTTAGCATTACTCTTGAAGTTTCTAAAAGACGTCTAGACTAAAGAAAAACTTAGCCAAAGACTTGCGAATTATGTAAACTGGTTCGTTGAAAAGGAGCTGAAATCATTCAGGGAAGAAAAAAGAAATCAATGTTGTTTGATGGAAGACAGAATGATTTTCGTATATTACTAAAGTTGCCAGTACAGTACAGTAAATAGTATACACTTTAACACCAGTAACACGCTGAATAATTTCTGATAATTAAATAATAGATTAAAGTCTTAATTAACGACGGGCGAGCTCAGCTACTGATGACATCACAAACGAACATGATTTTCAACATCAAAAATATTCCTGTTGCACGTGTTTGCAAAAGCGAAAATTGAAGTATAGCGCTACTGTAAAATATTCAGTGTGTTGTACTAAAACTAGGTAAGTTTTAAGATAAAAATTCAAATTTCAAATTTACCCATGTAGTCAAACATGAGCTGTCGGAAACGTGCAGCACGTCACAAACGAACATCTTTGAAATGATAGGTACAGCACTTGTTTTTTGTGCAACACATTTCGGAAAATGCAGGCGCCAGTGCCCGTCTAACTAACGAATAACGAAATGTGTGTAACAGCGGCGTGAACGAGAAATTACTTCTGTGTGGTAATAACTCATTCGTATAAGTAATTTCTCAAAAAATAGTATGTTTCCTTTCAATATTTTGCTAAGTACATTGTTTTGACCTACAGTTTAAGACTGAGACTCGGTTTTGCTTTAACAGAACGAATACTTTTAATAATTCTAAAAACCCAAATCAAATCGATTGACCGCCTAAAAGACACGTTTACTATTTTTTGAAACAGGTAAGTCCCGTGATCATTAGCAAGGCATTTTTATTTGTACAGGTACGAGCCGAGAACTCAGGTAGGTCTCGGTCGCAGCTTGTGGCAAGTCACCTGGCTTAGTTACACATGGTAACCGCTTGATTACAATGATCAAAAGCGAGCCGACTCACTGATATTGGCAAAAAGGCACTCAGCGCTGCTTAGGGTGATTTACAGCATTAAGATTACTGTATTCTGTGCCGGGATTGTAAGAACGCCTGGTAAACAAGAGAACGGTGTTCTTAGTCAGCAGTTGGGAAATAATTTAGCCTCATGGGTAACTCTTGAAGGATAGGTCGGCCTACACATATTGGACGTTTAAAAACGAGATAATTTTTCTACCAATTGTTGAGAACTAGTGCAAGTGGTAGTGGTAGTGGTAGTGGTAGTAGTAGTAGTAGTAGTAGTAGTAGCAATAGCAGTAGCAGTGGTAGTGGTAGTAAGTAGTAGTAGTAGTAGTAGTAGTAGTAGTAGTAGTAGTGGTAGTGGTGGTGGTGGTGGTAGTAGTAGTGGTAGTAGTAGTAGTAGTAGTAGCAGTAGTAGTGGTAGTAGTAGTAGCAGTAGTGGTGGTAGATGTAGTGGTAGTGGTAGTAGTAGTAGCAGCAGTAGTAGTGGTAGTGGTGGTAGTAGTAGTAGCAGCAGCAGCAGCAGCAGCAGCAGCAGCAGCAGCAGCAGTAGTAGTGGTAGTGGTGGTAGTAGTAGCAGCAGCAGCAGCAGCCATCATAATAAAAGACAGACAATCAGTGTTAGTTCATGTAAAAAAACACACACTGTTCTGGGCAAATGCGTCTGGTGCAAGCTAAACTATAAGTGCAACTAGAAATTCAAAAATAAAATATAAACTAGTTTAGTAAGGTCTAGGAAAAATGAAATTATGATTTGAGTAAGTATCATCGTGTTCGTATGTCGGATATTCAAAATGAGTCATTAAATGTTTTTTTAATTTAGACTTGAATATTGATAAAGAGCTGCTGTGTTTTAGTGATGTCGGTAATGAATTCCAAAGTTGCATTGCTTGCTTAGTAATGGAATTCTTTCCATATTAATTGTTCGTTCTAATGTTTCTTAAATTTAGTGTTCTGTTATTAAAATGGTACTAGCAAAACAGTACTCAAAAATGGTAATTTCGTCAAATTTAAATAGTAGAAGGACAACTGCATAAGAAAACAAGATATAATCTAAACTTTCTTCAGGAACGCAAATGTTAAGCTTTTTAGCATGTAAACTGACTAACATACCATGACGTGCGACCATGCAAAGTTAAGAATCATTTATGATTATTTAGGCACGTTTTTCCTCAAATAATTTAACGTAATAATTTCATATGCTTTTTTATCATTAGTATGAAATGAACTATTCGAATTATTTCATTATAGCGCAAATATGGTAACTCATATATATACATACACAACCTTAGATCCTATTCAAAAATAATCAAGTCTCCACTTACAATTAGCATCGAAAGAAAAGTTATTTCATACAACATATAATAATGTACTAAACCAGAAATCAGTCGAGGCATTAACGAAGGAGTCCCCCAAGGTACAATTTTCGAACCATTATTCTATGAATCTTTGCCATATTTATAATGATGCAGGGTGAAAAAAGTAAATACACCTTAATATAATCGGCAATGTCTATATATCCATTTCGAAATTTGTGTAATTTGGAAGTTATACAGACACTATGTACACATTGTACAGATATTTGAATATCATAAGGCACAATCAGTGAGTTAGTTTAGTTTCAATACGCGAATAAAACCTTCAAACATGTCAAAGGCATACACATTGTACAGATATTTGGATATCATAAGCAGGGCCTATTTCAGCCTAGGCGAGGCCCGGTGAAGTGGGGCGTGTGAGACCCCATCGGTAAAATTTTTGAACTGCTAGAACGCCGGAGAAGCATTTTCGAAGAGAAAATATGGAGTTATACAGTTGTTAAAGGAAAGAACAATTGAAAGAAAAACCGCTTTATTCTCAAGACCAGTCCTTAATAGTTGTCAATACTGGCAAACGGCGTGCGTGCAGCGAGAGAGAGAGAGAGAGAGAGAGAGAGAGAGAGAGAGAGAGAGAGAGAGAGAGAGAGAGAGAGAGAGAGAGAGAGAGAGAGAGAGAGAGAGAGAGAGAGAGAGAGAGAGAGAGAGAGAGAGAGAGAGAGAGAGAGAGAGAGAGAGAGGAGAGATGAGGCGGTAGGTTCGCATAAAGCAAAAAAAATGTTACCTTATCGCGAGGCCCCCTAGAGGGTGAGCCCCGGGGAGGTATCCCCACGTACCCCCCCCCCCCCCTTTGAAATAGGGCCTGATCATAAGGCACAATGAGTGAGTTCGTTTCGTTTCGGTACGCGAATAAAACCTTCACACATGTCAAAGGCATACACGTGCGAGTCAACTGAGTATCTAATTAAACACGGAGCAATCGAACGATATCATTTTCTTGTCAAAGCGTCAGAAAATTAAGCAACCTAGCTGTCATCGTGTCCCAGTGTCAAGTGACAGGTCAGTAATTACTAGTACTGCATGCACGAAAGATATGTCACTGTAAAAGAACTGTGAATGCCCAGCGAATATGAACAATTCTTGCTGTTGAATCATTGCAATGGAGTTTATGATAAGTTTTGAAAAAACGAAAAAGCGACACTGGCTACCCAACTTTTTCAACATGGGACAAGTGCAGACACGTTCATAATTGGAGGAAGATGGCAAACTCCCCCGAGAAACAGCAGACATTGTTTGAAGCTTATGAAATAGCCAGACAGTGTAATAAAAATGTCATCAGCGGTCAATGAGAAAGTGTACTGTGCACAGCAACACAACTTACTAAAGGAGAAAGTTTTGAACAGTAGCTCTACGTAACGTATCGTTTACAAGGAATTTAACCCAGACTTGAAAATCCCAAACATACCAGAGAATACTACAGAAAAATACCACATAACTTTCTCTCGACTAAGCAAGCACATCACTTAAGAATTGAGACCGGTACGTGGGACGGTAGACAGAGAAACCAAAGACTATGTATATGCGGAGAGACACAAATGAAAAAACATGCATTAATGAACTGCAACTTGTAACTATGTCTTCGTGTCAAGATGATGTATATTTTAGTAATCTCGAGGTTGGAATACTGCCTAACTTGAAATTTACTTTCAAGTTTTAGAAACTTTTCAAAACTAAGATTGCTTCTATTAATGTTTACTGTTCGCTTAAAATTTCAAACTGCAACGTTTAACCATTTTTCCCGTTGTACAAAGTCAGTTTATTATATAGTTAGGCTAGTCAACTATTTTAATTCATATACCAGTGTGACTCGCTTGTGATTAATTCATAATGATAAGAACAATGGACTGTAAATTCAACTATCTTTCTGCTACTTCATTGTATTTATGCTACTACTAATACTTTCTACTACTACTTTCTACTTTCTACTACTTTCTACTACTACTACTAATACTAATACTTTGCAAACACAGTCAGAAAACATTCGTTCAAAGTCGCGTCATGGAATCGGGTTTAGATCGCGTTAATTCGGAGCAAATCGTACTGATTATTCGACTCCCTAATAGAATTCAGATCAGAGACTGCAGTATTCCCAAGTCTAATCGTGAAAAAGTGAAGCATAATCCGCCGGCGAGCGAAGCCAGCGCCTGTAAATGGTAGTTAATTATTTGAGAATCACGAGCCAGATGAAGCCGATTTGGTTGAAATGCGAATTTCATTGTCCGGAATCTCGTGTCCCTCATCATATGCGCATCAGCCGGTTGTGTCCGGGATCAGCTTCACTCCCCCCCGGGAATGGACAAAGAAGCAAATCGCTAAAATGGCTTCAGCTAAAAAGAGACGCCGAAGAAAATCAATTAGTATCAAAGCCCGCGAAGGAGGTGGCAGGGCAAAAAGGTGAATGATTGACTTTTAAGTGTGCATTTACGTAGCTCCAACGGATTAGGTCAAATAATAAAGGGCAAATGATCAAATGACACGAGAAATAAGTAGCTTTTCACTTTTTTCAAGTTTGAGTTCAACAACAACAGCAACAGCAACGACAATGACGACGGCAACAACAACAACAGCAACAGCAACGACAATGATGATGATGACGACAACAACAACAACAGCAGCAACGAGAATGATGACGATGACGACAACAACAACAACAGCAGCAACGACAATGATAAGGATGACGACAACAACAACAACAGCAGCAACGACAATGATGACGATGACGACAACAACAACAACAACAACAGCAACGACAATGATGACGATGAAGACAACAACAACAACAGCAACGATAATGATGACGATGAAGACAACAACAACAACAGCAGCAGCAACAGCAACAACAACAGCAACGACAATGATGACGATGACGACAACAAGAACAACAGCAGCAGCAACAGCAACAACAACAGAAACGACAATGACGACGACGATGACAACAACAACAACAACAACAACAACATCAAAATCATCATCATCAACAACAACAACGAAGTTGTTTTTGAAACCATAGTAAAATGAATGTAAAAGGTTAAAACTTAGAGAGTTAATCTGTGAAAGAGAACTGTCTTGCTAAAAAACAATGTACAAAAGAAAGAAATTCTGTATCAATATGCAAATCTCATGTTACAAAATATGGGGATTTATTTAAGAACTTATTTTAGTACCCCTTTTCTTTAGTTTGCAAATAATTGCTTTGTAATTGGACACCTACATTTGTATTGTATTACGATGTGTTTGTACCATGTTTAATTATATCACAAGAACTTAGTTACAGGCATGCATTTCTATATACAACAAGTTTTCAATAATCACCAAATAACATAACAATTTACTTTGTGTACAAAAGAAAAAAATTTGGACTAGAAAGTTTTAGCATCAATGACCAAAGCACTTTAACTAGCAGTAAATACGCCACATACTGAACAATTTATCATTCCAATATGTATTAATCGAGACCATGACTGATTAAAGTAAAGGAATTATTGCAGTGCAAGGAGTTTCACAAGGAGAAATCTTTGGGCCACTCTTCATTACCTTATAACTCTATCTTTAACTTACTGCAACTTTTCTTTATCTTTAACTTATTCACAATGCAGTTAGCAAGTTTTTTGATAAACCTGAGTTATCTACATGAACTGTGCAAGGAGTTTCGCAAGGAGAAGTCTTTGGGCCACTCTTCTTTACCTTATAACTTTATCTTTAACTTACTGCAACTTTTCTTTATCTTTAACTTATTCACAATGCAGTTAGCAGGTTTTTTGATAAACCTGAGTTATCTACATGAACTGTGCAAGGAGTTTCGCAAGGAGAAATCTTTGGGCCACTTCTTCTTTACCTTATAACTTTATCTTTAACTTACTGCAACTTTTCTTTATCTTTAACTTACTCACCAAGCAGTTAGCAGGTTTTTTGATAAACCTGAGTTATCTACATGAACTGTGCAAGGAGTTTCGCAAGGAGAAATCTTTGGGCCACTTCTTCTTTACCTTATAACTTTATCTTTAACTTACTGCAACTTTTCTTTATCTTTAACTTATTCACAATGCAGTTAGTAGGTTTTTTGATAAACCTGAGTTATCCACATGAACTGGTGTAGCATGTTAGCGGCTCACTTCCACTGTGCTATGAACCGACAGCAGACACAAGACCCAAAATGGCTAATCTAACAGTATGTAGTTTATTTTTGTAGGACGTGTTCCTACGTGATGCTAAATCATTCGCTCGGCTCGAGACCGAAGATTTACAACTGAGGAAACATTTCGGCGCAGCTCAGCAATGAATAAAGACATTTTTCAAATAAAAATGTTTTTATGTCGACATATAAACACGGGGGCCAGTTCAAATAAACAACAGTCGAGCAAGTTACTGATGTACCCTGCAGGCCTAGAACAACTAAACTATCTCAATCTCTGCGCACACGTGTAAAACAAGCGAGTATGAAACGAGTTCTCTCTCAATCAAACAACATTTACAACTGTATTGCCAAAATTGACTTGGAAACACGTGACACGAACTTCCAGAAATTAAACACGTAAACAAACGAGATCGCGATCTTCATTTAACACTTTATCTCTTATTTAAAACTATATACGTGGACTTATAAACAAAATAATATAACCCTTTCAGTCCCAAATTATTTATTAAATAAGAAAAAATGTTTTGGCTTGGTACTTTTGTTCAGTATGTCCATCTTGTTTACACATAATTATTTTTTTCTACCTGTACCCGCGTGGTAAATATAGCCTGTATCCCACGGGATACATTGGGATTCAATGGAAGCATAAAATGTGCTTCATTTTGCAACTGTTGATAATTTTTTAAAGTATTTAAGACATTTAGTATGCATGCTATGCTGATCTGTACAAAGTCGCCTCTAAAGTACTGTACCTTGCGCAGTTTTTTATACTATGTAGATTTTCTAGTTTGTCATTTTATCACCATTTTTAGTCTATTGTTATTGGCTTAAATCAAAATAACTATTAACAGAGCAAATAACTGTCAGTTTTAAAATTTTATTAATTTTAAAGGCAGAAAATATTCTCGTATCCCACGGTATAAAACGGGTATGAAAGGGTTAATACTTCACTTTTACTATTAATAAGTGGTTAGAGCATAACACCAAATTTAATATTTGTTAAGTAAATTAAGTTACGGATAGAGGGAATAATATAAATAATTCCATATCCATTTTAGCAGCATAATTAAACTTTTACATTTTTATGCATTTTGACATTCTGCATTCCATAAAGAAGCAGTAAAGAATTGGGTGGCTTACTTAACATACGTGGGTGTTACCGGATATAGAAGAATTGGAATATGTCCCATAAATCTCCAAAAACGAGACAGTAAACCCGCAATGGCATTTCAGACACTTTCAGACGTGTAGTAAATATGTCTCAATGAGGCTGACAGCCAGAGCACTAGGAGTCGCCTACACATTTACAGATCAGGTATGATACTGCTTAACTTTGGTTACTAAACACAATCTTCATTAATAAAAAACCATTGGTCAATAAAAATCAGTTGATTATATCCGAGGGCGTCCATATTTATCAATTATCATCATGTCGTTACGTGCTAAGAATTGGTACGAAGACCAGCAGAGGGCTGTTAATTTCAATAAAACTTGTAACTTTTCTTAATGAACAGAAATGAGCCTTTTCACAGTTTCAGCGATTGACGATGGTCATACAAAGGTCAAAGGTCAAGTGTACCAGACAATGCATTTGTGAACACTTGACAACGCCTCGCAGCCCAAGCTGTTGTAATACCAACAGTTTTAACAGGTAGCTAGAACCTTACCTGGTTCATTTTTCCTTGTTCCAAGCAAAAACCTGCTAGTAAATTACGCTACGCACCGACTAATGCATATTTAAGTAAAGCCCACGTAAAAAACAAGTGAAATGGCTGAATTGATGCGACAGACGGCCTTGCTTTCCACACGTGTCACGTGACGGTTGTAGTTAAGACCCCTTACTGTAAGTACACTTAAACTTTGTCCTACAGCAACTGCGCGTGTGCACAACGAAATTGTGAAAGGGCTTATTCTCAATCACAAGCGAAGTTACTGAACTGATGCGGCAGACGGCTTAGTTTTACCCACACGTCACGTGACGTTGCTGTGGCACACTTAACCTTTGATCAACTGCGAGTGCGTACAAAGAAACTGTGAAAAAGCTTAAATCTTATTATGCTGAACTATGAAACACGTTTGAAACAAACCCTCAGTACATCAATTTACACACTACAATTCAAAGTACGATTCTTGCTGCTAAAATTATCGTGAGTGGTAAACAGTTTACAACCACCGTTTACACCCAATTACTGCTTAGTTTATTTACTTTATTGTTTACCACGAATTAAATTTTATTACAAATACAATATTAGACACAAAAATGCGAGGTCTTCTCAGAAATTTACTTATATAACTGTAACCTAATTCGACCATTCGTTTTTGCAAGTTTTTCGACATAACAGGGAGAAATTTTTCGCAATTTTAATGCATTTTCTGCTACAATAGTTACATGTAGTGATTATGAAAACTATCCTTACTAAGTAAGTTTTGTTTACACGTGTAGACTATATAATAATTGATTTTATAAACAATATTGTAAGAATAAACACTTGTTTTAATTACGTATTTAGGAACACTATTCTGTAAAACAAAAACGTTTTAATGATAAAACAAAAACGCATTTCGAAGGTTCTTCGACATTTTGGGAAGATGCAGCATAAGTGAAAAAATTGTAAATTTTAATATTCTTAACTCCGATGTCATTACACGAAATATAACAGGATACTTTATAAATTGGCTGGCAGAAGTACTGAAAGATATAAATGATGAATTGTACGTTTATAGTGCATATCACAATACAGTTACACGAACGAAATGGTACAAACTATGCTTTGTACTATGAGATCAACATCTTTAACTTTTTTAAAGATGGATTTTACTGAGTTTTATAACTCCCTGCATGGTATTTTTTAGTGATCTGTCTTGTGAAATTATGTATATCACTGTAGGTAACGTTAAAATTGAATAATAAGTATGAATTAGGTATCTAAAATATATATATCTTTTATATATATATATATATATATACATTTGTCAAGTGAAAATTTTTATATATGCGCTGGCTGAACTACGTAATGATATAATTGATTAAATTGTATGTTTATTCTGCATATCACAATACAGTAACATGGACGAATTGATACAAACTGTTTTGCACAATGAAATCAACATCTTTTACCATTTTAAAGAGGTGACTTTTAATGTGTTTTATGCCTCTGTATTTTCTAATGATTTGTCTTGTGTATTTATGTTTTGTGTCTGGTTGCGTATGTACATATACACATACGTAAAATATTTTAAAAAACGTATATATAAAATAAATGTATATAAAATATATACATACATATATCTGTACATACATACATATATATACATATATACATATATGTAACAAAACATTTTATTAGTTTGTAATGTAATTTTATAGTATAGCTGAGTGTTTTTTAACTTTTTTACATAACGCTATGTACTTCTTAATGTATGAAATAAATTTAAAAGAATAATAATAAATAATGAAGGAACAAATCTATAATTATTGATATCTTTGTAAGCGATTGTATGTCTACTAGTCAGTGAACTTTTACGTTACTGGTACAAATTAAGGCTCAGTTCTCACTTTTTTGGATAGATTAAATTTCAAAATTCGAAATGGAGGTTTATTTTTTCCTTTATACTCTTCTCATGATTTAGCTCAGTTGATGTCATTGCACACGTGTGACCACAGTGACAGACATGCGAGACCACAATGATGGACACGGCTGACCATAATGTACAAATGATGATGTCACGACTGCAGGACAGACCGGCCACAAGGCAGCAAGTTGATGAGAAAGTAATTAATAACAAGTTAGAGACAGAGACAGACAGACAGACATACAGTTTGTAATCATCAGGCCAGTTTGAGGTGGTCAGTGTCATTCACACCACCGTGCAGAGAGAAAGTGTGAAAATGTCTGCAATGTTTGGCACCCGTCTGTCCGCGCATGCGCGATTCTTCGTACAGAGTTATAAAAACTTGAAAATCGTCATGAAATTTTAAAGAACGTAAAGAAATTAAGGTTGAATTACACTAGGACAACACAAGTTCTCATTTCTATCATTTAAAGGGTAACTCTAGCCTTGTGAAACTATGTACGGTTGAACTAACTTTTACAAAAACTATCTCTGTACTCAAAAATTTCAAAAATATTCGAACGAGCAAAGGCATGGTACCAAATAATTAATTAATCGGTTAATTTAATTATTAAAGAACAAGAAAGCACTCTTTGCAAACCAAGGTAAAAAATTCGTCTAGAAAATTGAAACTTTGTAGCACTTATATGCTGTCTTTTTGCATACAGAGCTTGCATTAGAAGTAACGCTATATAAAACTTGTAAATATAAACTCCCACGATTAGGTGCAACCATTTTAAATGTAATTAAGGCATGTGAAACAAACTGCGTAGATAACATTGCCTAAATTTTGAAAAATAATCTGGAATTTATTTGTGTTTATGATAAGATTTGTTTCAATGTACAATTAATGAGAACTTATTCTAAATTTAATGAATTTTGTCATAAACTTAGGTCAACAAGTATAGTCTCCATTTTATATTGGGTGTTAAAGGTTCTATGGGTCCTTAACTTTATTTTCTCCGTCCTTTCTATTGTCGTTAAAGAGTTCCGCTTTCCATGAAATGACATAATAGCTTTTTAATTTTTCTTCGATTGTTGGCATCCTTCTGTCTCGGAAGACGATGGAATGTGTGCCAAGAGTCAGTTATTGATCACATTGATGGAGCTGCAGCGTCGACTGTGGCTGAGCAGTGCGATCCTTGAACGTCTCCAGGGCGCACGCCTGGGCAAGGTTTATGGAGATCCTGAGTTGCCCAGACAACAGGAACCCCCTCTCTTCCTCCCTGGTGTAGTCCAAAGGAAAGCGGAGCGATACGTTTGGCACCAGGTTGGCTGCAGGAGCTGAGGGAGTCAGTGAGCATGCTGCTCTGGTCCGCCTTCGGGGCTCCACTCCTGATTTGGAAGGTTTACTCCTCTACACATGGCCGTTGGGTCACTTGACCTCCTCCACCCTCTAATCGTTGGCTGCTTGTGCAGCTCCTCCGCCTAGTGTCGAGATACAGTGTGGGCATCCCGCACGCCTACAGCACCTGGTATTCCTAGGCGGTCACCCATCCAAGTACTAACCCGGCTCTACTTTGCTTAACTTCGGTGATCAGACGAGAACCGGTGTTTTCAACGTGATTTGGCCGTAGTCTCTTCGATTACACCAATAATAATCCCAACATTACGTAATACCAATATAAGCCCCGCCCACAAATCCTTATTTAGAAACGCGGCTTCTCGTTTATTAAACACATCCCTGCGCAGGTGAAAAATGAACTAGAATCAAAACTTTCATTAGAAAGTTTTAATTTGCACAAGTGCTGCTGCACAATGGCATGATAAAGTACTGAATTAATCCTCGTCCTGTTTTTATTTCACTTAGCCCTCCTGTCTCTCCGCGGCCAAAGCAAATTGAACGCCGGGGAACAATGGCGCTGTTATTTAGCGCCTGACATAAAATGGTGAAATAATCGCAGGAAATTAATTACACGTCGATGATATTGTCCCAGACAAAGTGTTGAAGACAAAGACACAATGCAGCCAGGAAGTATATCATTTAGTCTGTATGCCAGCATCCCTATTAGCATAATTATGATGGCCAGGACAGTCAGGCATTGACTGGAATTCCATCCATCTTCGTTCGGTTTATTAATGAAGCCGGAGAAGCCAATGATAATTTATAGCGAGATGCGTCTGCATACAGAATGACTGGTGAGGTAAAAAAGACATAAAGCCACATTATTTATAAAGAGTGAAAAAGGTTCCACAACGTTCAACCTTTGCACCATTCTTAATTATATTTATAAAGAGTGAAGAAGGTTCCCCAAGGTTCAACCTTTGCACCATTCTTTATTATATTTATAAAGAGTGAAGAAGGTTCCCCAAGGTTCAACCTTTGCACCATTCTTTATTATATTTATAAAGAGTGAAGAAGGTTCCCCAAGGTTCAACCTTTGCACCATTCTTTATTATATTCATAAAGAGTGAAGAAGGTTCCCCAACGTTCAACCTTTGCACCATTCTTTATTATATTTATAAAGAGTGAAGAAGGTTCCCCAAGGTTCAACCTTTGCACCATTCTTTATTATATTCATAAAGAGTGAAGAAGGTTCCCCAAGGTTCAACCTTTGCACCATTCTTTATTATATTTATAAAGAGTGAAGAAGGTTCCCCAAGGTTCAACCTTTGCACCATTCTTTATTACATTTAAAAGAGTGAAGAAGGTTCCCCAAGGTTCAACCTTTGCACCATTCTTTATTATATTTATAACGAGTGGAGAAGGTTCCACAAGGTACAACCTTTCGACCATTCTTAATTGTGTTTATAACGATTAGAGAAGGTTCCACAAGGTACAACCTTTGGACCATTCTTAATTATATTTATAACGACTGGAGAAGGTTCCACAAGGTACAACCTTTCGACCATTCTTAATTGTGTTCATAACGATTAGAGAAGGTTCCACAAGGTACAACCTTTCGACCATTCTTAATTGTATTTATAACAATTAGAGAAGGTTCCACAAGGTACAATCTTTGGACCATTCTTAATTATATTTATAAAGACTGAAGAAGGTTCCACAAGGTACAACCTTTGGACAATTCTTAATTATATTTATAAAGACTGAAGAAGGTTCCACAAGGTACAACCTTTGGACCATTCTTAATTTTTTTTATAACGACCAGAGAAGGTTCCACAAGGTACAGCCTTTGGACCATTCTTAATTATATTTATAACGAGTGGAGAAGGTTCAACAAGGTACAACCTTTGGACCATTCTTAATTATATTTATAACGAGTGGAGAAGGTTACACAAGGTACAGCCTTTGGACCATTCTTAATTATATTTATAAAGACTGAAGAAGGTTCCACAAGGTATAATTTTTGGACCATTCTTAATTGCATTTATAAAGACTGATAAAAGTTCCACAAGGTACAATCTTTGGACCATTATTTTTACACATAATACGCAAGTAACGCGATATAAAAGCTTCAATAATTTACAGCGACTGCTACACAAGTAAAAACAATATGAAACAGATCGTGCATACGATGAAGCAGCATTATGTGTAAAGGTTGCACAAGGTACAACAGGAGGTTCCTCAGGGCATATTCTTGATAATTTTACACGCAATATGCAACATAAATAACATGGAAGCCAATAGTAATATTTAAAAATAGATACGACATCAGTGTTTTACCTGAATTTAATCTGCAATTGGAGTAGCAGTAAATACTTATAGAAAATGTACCTGCAGTTAATTGAAAGCCACATTAGCAGGGCCGGATTATGAGCTTTTGGGGCTCTAAAGTTAATGAAAATATGGGGCCCCTCAGACAGATCCACCCTCTAATTTGCTCGCACCCATCTCGAATATTGTTTACTTGTGATGTATTTCAGCAACATTTCCACAGCTATAGGGTCTAACATTTCACACAAAGGGCTTCGAAGTGGGGCCCTTCTTTCAAATAAAGTTCGTCAAGTAAGGGCTTTTTGTCTCAAATAAAAGGCTTCAATTGCAGATCCTTTATCCCAAAAGAGGAGCCATTTTAAAACTGGTTTTTCAGACTTCCTGGCGTCTCCTTTTGAAATTGAAATTCTATTTTAAGTTATATGAATTATTCAGCTATCTAAAGTATGGGACCCCAAGAATGACGGGCCCTAGACCGCAGTTTGTACAAGCCTATAGGGTAATCCACCCTGCATACTAGCACGTCAATGTGTAAATAAGAGACCTCTTTTTTATACATAAGCAATAAGCACATACGTATTTGTGAGTGGAACAGTAACACCACATTAAACCAGTTGTCAACTATTAATAGCTAGGAAACTCGAATGGTTTAACAAAATTCTTAGTGAATCTTCTACACATTAGGCTTAAGATGGCAAATAGAAATACAAAGATAATGTCGAATGTCTTTTTGCTGTTTTAGTGTCTTGCTTTCCGCCCAGGTAACTACTAAAGATTAAAAAGTCTCTAACAAAAGAGAATAGCTAAACATTAACATCAATTCCATGAACTCTTCGAAGCAGTTGGCATGCTGGTCTTCTTACACTGTTTATTTGACATTTTCAAAACACTATAAATTTTTGAAATGCGCGTACGGAACAGGTGCTGCGTATATTCCTTGTAATATATTTATTTTATGAAATTACTAAGCAGCTATATGATGCGCAGACAAAAACAAACACAAAATGTCCTCCACTTGTTGGCTTCCCTGAAGCCAGGTTTTACAATGTAGTTCTCACTAAATGACCTAATATAAATTTCGCCTGACGCCAAACAACAGGCAAATGATGTTAATTGCTATATTGTATGATCAGCTAATCATATTATAATCATATGCCTTCGTGGGCGCTGCGAATCTTGTAAAATTCGCGAACTATTGAAATGCGCATTGCGTTAGAAACTTTTGCGCTCACGCATTTCTGCGTGGATTACAAAAACTACGGCCAAATCACGTTGAAAACACCTGATCACCGAAGTTAAGCAACGTAGAGCCTGGTTAGTGCTTGGATGGGTGACCGCCTAGCAATACCAGCTTGCGGGATGCCCACACTGTATCTCGATACTAGGCGGAGGAGCTGCACAAGGCGGAGGAAGTCAAGTGACCCAACGGAGTGGAGAGGAGTAAACCTTCCAAATCAGGAGTGGAGCCCCGAAGGCGGACCAGTGCAGCATGCTCACTGACTCCGGCAGCTCCTGCAGCCAATCTGGTGCCAAACGTATCGCTCCGCTTTCCTTTGGACTACACCGGGGAGGAAGAGAGAGGGTTCCTGTTGTCTGGGCAACTCAGGATCTCCATACACCTTGCCTAGCCCTGGAAACGTTCAAGGATCACACTGGTCAGCCACAGTCGACGCTGCAGCTCCATCAATGTGATCAATAACTGACTCTGTTGGCGCACACTCCATTGTCTTCAGAGATAGAAGGATGCCAACAACAACAAAAACCACGTTTGAAACTATCAGCAATCTTTGGCAAGCCTTTTACGATTAACGTCACTTATTTTCGAACACACGTGTACATTGAAGTTACGTAAAGTGGCTCAATTAGAAAACAGCAGTACTTAATAAAAGCAAAATCAATATTAGACACGATCAACAACAACAAATAAGCACGGATATTGTTTGCATTAAAGCAATTAATTTAAAAAGACAACAAGTAGACAAAAATAAAAAATATCGTCACTACTAAGCAACGTCAATTTTCTAATTTATTTCAATTATTTACTTGTTTGCTGACCAATCAGAGTTTTTTAGTTTAGTAAATGTCGATGCAGGTATCGTAAACACTTAGAATGGAAAACACGTGGTGCCACACATTGGCAAAAATGAGAAAGCATTATAAGCAGCGTGCCTTTAAACCGCCTAGGTGGCGGAAGAAAAATATAAACGGGACGATTCATTATCCCCGCTCTTGGTATCTGTAAATTGGTAACCCTATCCCGCAATATAAACTCATCCACTGTTTAAATTCTTATGCCTCAACTTTTACAACTTTGCAAAGAATTTATGACCAGCGATTTAAAGACAGGCGTTAAAGCAGTAATTTGCAGATTATATACTAGTCCACGACACGCATAAAATGACGGTGCGTCATGAAGCAAGGATGTAAACAGATACAGGAACACGATCGAATATACGCGTGCGAAACAAGCTTTTTGTTTCTGTAACTTGAGTGGTGTAGCAAAATACTCAAATCATTCTTGTTTTGAAGTGAATAATTGTAGAAAGAAATTTTTAAAAAAATTAATAGTATTTTATAGTAATATTTAATAGTATTTTACAATTTGGCCTCTGTTAAGAGAACAGAACAGAAAATATGCTAAAAAATTATTTTTGTAGACTAACAAATAATATATGGTCCATACACTGCTAGATTTCAAATAAATAAGATTCTTGGGCATTCTGATTATATGAACGGAAGTGGTGCTGACAAGCCACTGGCGTAGCAGTGTCTAGTTTTTTTGCTCGATTACTGCTGCGTTTACTTGTCTGAAGACAGATTTCTTTTATTTTAGAATTCTGCCTGCCCAATGTCTACAATAGACGTGACGGGCATATGATGATGATTACGATTCTTGGACACTTTTCTTCTCATTGCACACGGCTGATTGCAATGGAAAAGTAATCGAGAATGTGATGACAGATTATAGCTATTGAAAATAGATATACTATCAAGTAAATATTAAATGTAATCGCCATTACGTGTATATTTAAAACAGTTAGGCAAGGTGCAGTTTTCGGACCACTCTTATTTGGCCTTTACATACAGACTAGAGCAAACTGATCTGAAAGATTGAAACTTAAAAACATTAACAATGAGATCGTTTTAGAACTATAATTAACTTTCAACTTTTTGTTTTGATATATTTTTTGATAGATTATAATTTTGCTTGATGAATGACAATTTACTTTAAATACTAATCATTAAACAACTAATATAACTAACAGGAAGATTTAACAATTTTTTTATTAGTAATTGTTTTGTTTGTATAATTATAGTGTCATTATATTTCGTAATTGAAATTGTATGTATGTCTTGTTTGTTTTTTGTATATTTCATAATTGAAATTGTACGTATGTCTTGTTTTTTGTATATTTCATAATTGAAATTGTATATATGTCTTGTTTTTTTGTACATTTCATAATCGAAATTGTATATATGTCTTGTTTTTTTGTATATTTCATAATTGAAATTGTATATGTCTTGTTTTTTTGTATATTTCATAATTGAAATTGTATATGTCTTGTTTTTTTGTATATTTCATAATTGAAATTGTATATGTCTTGTTTTTTTGTATATTTCATAATTGAAATTGTATATATGTGTTGTTTTTTTGTATATTTCATAATTGAAATTGTATATATGTCTTGTTTTTTTTGTATATTTCATAATTAAAATTGTATGTAGGTCTTGTATGTATTTTTGACACTAATAAATAAATATCCTAAATATTATTTCGGATTGATCATTATTTTATCTCTGCTTACTAAGTTCAATGCGTTTATATAAAAGCAATATGGCTGGCATCTGGATGAAACACGGGACATTATATATTTATCACCTGCCTTGCACACGTTTTTGTCGCAGCATCGCATAAAGTGGATACGTTTACTTACATTAGAAAACACTCGTACATCGTCGTAATTAGCCAACGTTGAAGTTTACAGACGACGGTCGACCGGCTCGTAAAGACGAGTTAAACTTCGCATTACCGGAATTTATTACCGACACTTTGCGAGCTTTAATCTGATTTTTGGCTTTTAATGAAAAACTCAATCACCGCTAGCTGGCTATATTATTCGAGCCGGTTGCCAATGATGTATTGTACGCAAACATATTACACCTTGTAAGAGAGCACGAGTGCAAATATTACACGCTGTGTTGTCAGCTCGACGTGATGCTGGTATAATTAATTCATGTCTTAATTGTAATGATAAGAAACACTGAATGGTGAGAGGACTGGCGAACCTATGATCCCACGAAACAGCATTAGTTCCTAAACATAACATTAAGGCCAGTGTTATATTTTAAATTAAAGTTTATTAAAACTCTTGTAACCTGAAAGTTAAATTACGTTACATTAATCAAGATACGCTGAGGTTTAAAATTACAATTAAATTACATTAAAACGACTTTATATAATATTAATTAAAATAGACTGAAGTTTAAACTACATTTAAAACCAAATAATTTATATTAAGAGTAATCGTATTAAAATCGATTATTATAATATCTCGTGTATACAGTAATAATGAACTTAATGAATAATTAAAACGGGCATATAGTACAAAACTACTTTTAAAACGTTTAGTACATCCAAGGGGCAAAGGATACATCAGTTGTTTACCAAGATTGCACTTATGAGGGTTGTGCATAGGTAATAAGTAAAGGAGTCTAATGTCTTGATTTTGGAATGATTTGAATTTTTTTTAAATGCAAATGTCATTTCTACGTTCAGATAAATATACAATTTTTGATAGCTGTAAAGTATTTACGTAAGGTGTGCAGGGGAAAATTGACTTCAAAATACGTTTTTGAATTGATTCTAGTAACTTTGTCTGTTCTAATTCTAGGCAGCCAGCCAACCAAACAACCAACCAACTAACCAAACCACTAGTCAACCAATACTCAACTAACTAAACACCCACCCACCAAACGACCAGCCAATCAACAATCAACCAACTAACCACGCACCCAACCAACCAATACTCAACTAACTGAACAACCACCCACCTAACCAACCGACCGACCAAACGAGCAGCCAACCAACACTCAACTAACTAACCACCCACCCATCTAACCAACCGACTGACCAAACGACCAGCCAAACAAAAAAAGCAACTAACCAACCAAGTAACCATTCAATCAGTCTATCAATTGTGCAAAGAAATAACAACCAATGACCTAGTCAGCACTCAGCAGACCAATCTACGACAAACAAGTGAACGGTGAATGAAATTAATTTAGGACGCACACGTTTTTGAAAACTAGCCCACGATTCGGCAGCCCATACAGGTGAAACTGTCCAGCTGATGCCTCGGAAGCTGTTGATTAAAATCCTTGCCATGATCTCATATTACGTCTTGTCGGCGCGCTCTTTGATCTGCTGCCGTCAATTGGTAGCAATGAATGGAATTCCGTGGTCTGTGAGCACAAAGAATCGACAGATAATTGGAAATGAAAATGTATGAGGCATCTTCACTGTTGCACTCCACTGTCGCGTCGCCGGCCATGTCAGGATCTGTTCCGAATTCCGGACACACTGGACGCACAGCACATCTCAGTGTTCCAGTAAATTTGTCATAAAAATACATCCTCGAAGACGCAGTCTTCTAATACTCGGCAAGGGTTATTAACGCAGCCATTCGTTGAACACCAGGCGCCCTATTTCGATCAGCGCGGATGGATACGCCGCGTAACTGATCAGCGGATTGATTCCGTGTTGTTCACACTTATCTGTTGTACAAGGTAGGACATGACTCAAATCAGATAACTGATCAGGAAACAGTAGCTGGTTAAGCAGTTTGCCTTGTGCCAAATTGACCCTCAATAATCCAATTAGAATAAGCAAAGTATTTAGACAATAGTTCACCTCAAACAAGTGTCGGTAGCCTAGGAGTTGTTTTAATGACTTGGCCTCAGACTTGAAGCATGAGAAACGTCCTCTATCAGGCCTTAGATAAAGCTTTGATACTTGGATAAACTTGGGTTCTAAGGCCCATTTCACACTGAAGACACATGGAAAAATTACGCGCGGAATTGTTGACGGAAAATCAGAAATTTTCCGATTTTTCTCGAAATCCATGCAGCAAGAAAGTTTATTTCATAGTGAAACAGCGCGTCCAGTTAGTCACAGCTACTTTGCGAGTTTTATACTGTTCAGGGTGGTTGACTTGGGTAACTTTTAATTTTTCGCCACCCTTTCACCAATCACTTGAACATCATTTAATAATCTTGTCACTTTGTATCATATTATCGTTTCATGCTCTGTGTTTTTCTTGTAAAAAAGGTGATAAATAAAGATACTTACTTACTTAGTTACTAACCATGTCTAAATTAAGTAATACTTGCCGTATGCCTCATATACAAAGTACAATTAATATTGTTAGTCAATGTAACGTCAGACCTGTTTGTTTTTTTAGTAAAAGTTCTGCTAACCACCTCAAAAACTGAAAATATACATGTATAAAATAAATATGTACGTGCGTTTTTTACTTTTTCACGAATATAGCCCATTGATGTTGTTTTAATAAAACATAAAATCATTAGTCTGTTAAAAGAGAGATTAGATCTTAGAATTTTATGCTAAAATGTGTTAATTGTTGTTGGTTTAATAAGAAATACTTGAGTAGTTAAATTTAAGAATAAATTCTGCGAGGATTCCTCGCGGAAATGGAGCATGCAATATTTCTATCATATGGCAAAATTCCTCACGAGGAGGACGCATAGCTTCTAGCTGTCGGTAGAATTCCTCATGAGGAACAGGATGAGGAATTTTGCCGCGCGTCATCACTGTGAAATGAGCGCCAGAGAAACCATGTTTCATTTTCGCAAGGAATTCTCTTTGCTGCACGTCCTCATGTGAAAAGGGCCTAAGTTTCTGTGCCCAAACATTTAAACTTCAAAGTGTCACATAAACTTTGCTGAACAGTAAAAAACTACGCGCTACACAGTCTTGTGAAATAAAGTTTATCTGAATGAATTTTCTACTTACACTAATTCAGGAAGAGGCGCTAAGCTGCTTAACCTCTCTTCATAAACTAGCATAAACTTTTCCATACGAACTTATTGAAACGCCACTTTCTCATATTAATCTCAAGAAGCCGTGAATCTCGCTGACTCGTCAGAGTATAAATGATAGCCCCTGCTGTCTCTCTGTATGTAATTTTAATGTACACTTTTCGCAAAGCCGGGATATTAAAGAAAATTTATTGTACCATGAACTCAAACAAAGCACACATTATAATCACATTCGTAAGAGAGTTTATCAAATTATTTCATACGCCGCATAACTTCCAAATATGGAGGATATTAATTTGCGCAGCATCGCTTTAATAAATCTAAATGAAAAAGGCTTGATTCAAATTACTT
Source organism: Tubiluchus corallicola (assembly GCA_030141605.1). Taxonomy (NCBI): domain Eukaryota; kingdom Metazoa; phylum Priapulida; class Priapulimorpha; order Priapulimorphida; family Tubiluchidae; genus Tubiluchus; species Tubiluchus corallicola. The sequence goes on along the minus strand of JAQGDQ010000593.1, from coordinate 54,961 downwards.
ATGGTTTCATAAAGGAAAAGATGAACGGTTTAGAGAATTAGGTTGAAAACGTTGCAAAGTACAGCACTGGACTGCACACTAATTGATACAACAAGCGAGCTTTTTCCACAGCTGCTTCTCTACGGAATTTTCTGCGGAAACCTCACAAATGCTTCTTCAGATGGTGGCTCTAATACGATATGTTATTGGCAAAACAATGCTAATTATATTTACATCTCATTTGTTGTAGACGATCTTGCAGCTTCTTAATCTGAAAACCAATGTCCCGATCTGAAGCCAAATCGAAATTTAGCGCTACGCTAACTAACTAAATATACCTTTCACCGTTTCGTTGTGCGCATGCGCAGTTACTGCGGTTCAAAAGTTATGTGTACCGCAGCAACGCATCTTAACTACAACCGCCACGTGACGTGTGGGTAAAACAAACCCGTCTGCGGCACCAGTTCAGTAATTTTACGCGAACTTTAGTTTGCGTTAATCTGTGCACAGAGTGATTTACTAGCAGGATCTTGCTTGGGAACAAGAAAAATGAACTAGGTAAGGTTCTAGCTAGCTGTTGTCTGGTACACTTAACCTTTGACCTTTGCACGATCACCATCAATCGCTGGAGCTGTGAAAAGACTTATTGAACAACGTGCAAACATGCAGCCTTAGACGTTCTAAACTAAGAAAACAGTCAATGAATAATTTAAAAATGCTAATATAGTAAACCGGGAATAATCCCAAGTGGCATAAGTCTTCTCGCCCTACATACATGTAGGAAACATAAAGGAAAAGTTATAGAGGCCGAAACGAGAGAACCTCACTTATAAATTCCGATCCTCCAATTTCAACTGGTGCCGTGTAATTTCAATTTGGCGGCTCCTCTGTCCTCTAACAGTTCAAGTGACTCAATTTGCCACTTCAAAGGCGCCGCTAAAGAGACGAGCGCTAACTGTTACACTCAAATCATGGATAAAAGTCTCCTAAAACAGCTTAAAACATGATAGGTTTAAGCAGCAATACTCGCCCGACTGGTTTGTTCAACAATTTGTTAACAAGCACGGAGATCATTTTTGGCATACCTATCTATTTAAATTATATTATGCAGCGAGAATAAGGCTTGCTTAGGACACCGGAAGTGAGGTTAATTGGGCCTTCCGGGCTATATATTAATTACTCTTCCAACGTCAAGAATTTGTTTTCATAACGTAAAGTACTCAACCTTTTATAACCAAATTTAGGCTACAACAATTTTTTGTTGTTCTGTTTTACCAGTGATGACCGGTGACAAAGTCACAGGCAAAAGTCACGGTAATAAAGTCACAGGCAAAAAGTCACGGTAATAAAGTCACTGGCAAAAAAGTCACAGGAAAAAAGTCACGGGAAAAAAGTCACGGAAAAACTCACAGGAAAAAAGTCACAAAAAATTCGTAGCCGAAATTGTGACTTTTTTTCTGAATCTTCGCTACTCGCCACCCTTTACTCCCCCCCTCACAGTTTCAGCTGCGCTTAAGGTCCCTAACTCTTAACAAAGAAACTTCCTGCTAACGATTCTTATATACAGGGTGTCTATAAAGTCTCTTTACAATTTTAAAAACTTTTTACAAAGGCAGTTGACAAGATATCTTAACAGATTTGTTTTGTTTTATTCAGTGTTTATCTAAGTTTGAGTTCACATTGAAATTTTGCGTTTCATGTAGGTCTCCTGTTGTTAGAAGGACCTTGTTAACTGAAACCCCAAAAAATGGGTACCCCTCAAGAGAAGGCACAGTGTGTATCATGGTTTATTGAGACAAAATCCTATGTGCGAAACTACAGAGCTAAGTATGGAAGAGATCCATGGGGTTATGTGAAAGACATCGTGTATCGAACAAAGATACGGGACATTACTGACTTGAAGCAAAGGATTTCTGATGCCATTGCCACCATTGATGAGGCTATGACGATACTACAGAGCTAAGTATGGAAGAGATCCATGGGGTTATGTGAAAGACATCGTGTATCGAACAAAGATACGGGACATTACTGACTTGAAGCAAAGGATTTCTGATGCCATCGCCACCATTGATGAGGCTATGACGAAACTACAGAACTAAGTATGGAAGAGATCCATGGGGTTATGTGAAAGACATCGTGTATCGAACAAAGATACGGGACATTACTGACTTGAAGCAAAGGATTTCTGATGCCATCGCCACCATTGATGAGGCTATGACGAAACTACAGAACTAAGTATGGAAGAGATCCATGGGGTTATGTGAAAGACATCGTGTATCGAACAAAGATACGGGACATTACTGACTTGAAGCAAGGGATTTCTGATGCCATCGCCACCATTGATGAGGCTATGACGAAACTACAGAACTAAGTATGGAAGAGAGCCATGGGGTTATGTGAAAGACATCGTGTATCGAACAAAGATACGGGACATTAGTGACTTGAAGCAAGGGATTTCTGATGCCATCGCCACCATTGATGAGGCTATGCTACAGCGAACATGGAAGAAATCAAGTACCGTCTTTATGTGCTTCGTGCAACTAATGGTGCCCATATACAGGTGTATTAAATGAGTTAAAAAAACTTTGACAACCACTTGATTACCTTAGAACAAATCTTGTCAACTGCCTTTGTAATAAAGTTTTAAAACTGTAAAGAGACTTTATAGACACCCTGTAGATAATAATAATAATAATCTTTTCATTTATCATGTAACACACGCACAGTTATAATACAATTAATTTGGAAACAAAAATGTGAAGAAAGGGCAGCGAAAGACCAATTGGTCATCTAGTCAGCTGCCCTTTGGTTAGTGATGAACATTTTTATAGGCGCTATGCTACAGTGTATTAGTGTTAGTACTGCTTATAATAAAGATTTAATTGTTACGAATGACATTAAATTGATATGCTTATAACGTGTTAATACAATTCATACACAGTGATAATAAGTGCATAATAAAAAAAATCAAACTGAAAATAACTGAAATAAAACTACATTCAAACATGTTTGTATATTTTATTTCTGCTTGATTAGCAACGGTGTCAGGACAGCATAACTTTACCTCGAAATGTGGTTACGCCCATTTAGGTGCTAATAAACAACAAGAAAAAAGCTCGGAACTCCTACACACCACCAATTTACCTCAATCTAATTAAAGAGGCCACAAAAAGGCGGCTTTCTTTGTTACAGACGAATAATTAATTCTCGTGTTGTTTGAGAACTCACTTAACTACTAAATGGTACCATTAATCTGACAGATCAGTGTCAGTCAATAAATTATACAAGAAAAAAAATGAAATTGAACCAAGTCCGGGATTGCAGTAAACACGTAGCCATGTTTGAATAAGACCTACCAGTTTAAATATGTAGCCGGATTTTATTATACTTATAGTTTTATAAATCACATAGTTATTGTATACGAGTTAAAAAGAATTTAAAAGTAGTATTTAGTAGTTTAAAAGTAGTAGTAGTAGTAGAGTTTAAAAGTGTAGTATTTACCTACATTTTCATATATATATATATATATATACATATTCATATACCAAATTTTCAAATTGGAATTTCCATTTGTGTTTTAATTGAAATATAGCACATTTTTTATTGATCTTTATATTTTTTTCTATCATATTATCTTGTGCAATTGAGAGTTACTCTTCAATGTCATTGTACTATCTTATAGCTTTTGTGCATAAATATTTAAAAAAATGTTCTATTGCAATTAAACTATGCAAGTACAAAGTGCCTACATGTGGTATTTTTAAATGAAACAAAATTTCTTAACTTCTTTTATTCCACTTTAAAAAATTAGTAAATAAAACTGAATTGAAGGCAATTGGCACCTTACAAAATTACAGTTTAGTGAAATAAACCGTCGTAACTCTACAAAGAGATCTGTTTCGCCACGATGCTGTTGATGTTCTTGTCCCTGTTGTTCATGTAATCAGTTTTTATCAATTTCTAATATCGTGACGTCATAATGGAATTACTTCTTTAATTTTTAGGAAAAACTGCATTTCATGACAACCGTAACTGGTGTTCTAAATGACGTATCAGTGAAACAAATTCACTATACAAGTTATCCAATGCTTTGCTTTTCAGACTAATTAAAGGAGTTTCCTGCCTATCATGTTTTTGTGATAACAGATCATTTTATCAAATCAATAGATTATAAGATCAAGTATCAAAAATTATGAGGTATTTATAATGAACCCGACTAGTTATGTATAGAAGAAAACACATAAGAAAAATGAGTTTTTATAGTACCGTTACAAGCGGTTAATTTGGTTTAAATACAATTTATTGAAGGTGTAACATCCATGTTTGGAACAGACAGTTTTACAAGTGATAGATGTTCTCCCCTAGTCCCTAGTGGGAGCGAAACGCTAGACAGATGCAGAACAATGGTGACCACAAAAAATGTTGCATGAACATTACTATGTAGCAAGAGTAATATAGTTAATACTATTTAAAACTCTTAGTGCTTGAAATCTATGTAGCAAGAGTAACATAGTTAATACTCTTTAAAACTCTTAGTGTTTGAAATCTATGTAGCAAGAGTAATATAGTTAATACTATTTAAAACTCTTAGTGCTTGAAATCTATGTAGCAAGAGTAACATAGTTAATACTATTTAAAACTCTTAGTGCTTGAAATCTATGTAGCAAGAGTAACATAGTTAATACTATTTAAAACTCTTAGTGCTTGAAATCTATGTAGCAAGAGTAATATAGTTAATACTATTTAAAACTCTTAGTGTTTGAAATCTATGTAGCAAGAGTAACATAGTTAATACTATTTAAAGCGTTTAGTGTTTGAAATAAAAGACTAAAACAAAAATTTGAGTATTCACAAAATTATCTAGGGTATGGTTCCCGTGCAGGAAAAAACGTACAAGTTCATTTGTTGCAAGACTGTAAAAACATTGAAAGCTGAGAAATGAGTGCAGAGATTTGTAATTAAGTCGTGTCTGGCCTGGTGGTAAAGCGGGTAATTTTCAAATCTCAAGACAATCAGAGTCATCTTAAAAAATAAAACGTTAATACACGTCCACCCTCATGCTGGCTGCATTATAATTACATGCCTGTCTATACGTATATAATGCCTACATGTCTAGATGTATACATGTCCAAAGCAACGTGTGCAGGAATCATGTGTAACGTGAAGCGTTGGAAATTGTTTCTAACCACAAAAGGTTGCACAGGTGCGCCGGGTTTTATTGCAATGAAATTTAATTATAAACCTAGTTTATTCACACCTGCAAATTTTACTGTCACAATTTCACTGGGGTGATAATAAAAAGGAAACAATGGGCATTTGAAAGTACACAAATTGCTCAGCGTACGTAAGCTAAAAATAATTAATAGGAAAAAACTCATTATATAGGTTTTACATGTCAAATGTAGACCTGCGTTAACTCAAATGTAGAATTGGGTAATTCAAATGTGTCTTGGTAACTCAAATGTAGATTTAGGTAATTCAAATGTGTCTTGGTAACTCAAATGTAGATTTAGGTAATTCAAATGTGTCTTGGTAACTCAAATGTAGACTTAGGTAGTTCAAATGTGTTAACAATGGTTTTCAACAAATCTTGAGCGCTTTTGGTAAGTCAAATGTGACAATGGTATCTCAAATGTGGATAGGTGGTAAAGTTTAAGGATGTTAAATTTAATCTTCTTTAATTTCAATTTAATAATTGCTCTTAAGTTAAAATAACAACGATATAGGTTCACTAATATTCTGTAAACTTTACATACCATTGGAACTGTTAGAGAAAACAATACATTCTTAAAATAAACATTTGAGTTATCAAAACACATTTCAAATTCTTATGTCTACATCTGACTTACCTAAGTCACATTTGGACTTACCTAAGTCACACTTTCCTGTGTCTAATTTTTGACGTGTAAAACCTATATTCTTACATACTATAAAACATGTAAATGACGGCCAAATAATGTATACAGAAAATAGAAAGGGTGCTAATATACCTCCTTGTCAAAGGCCTTTGTTCAAACTCACGAAAACCAATTCTCTCCATGAGGAAATAAAAAAAAAACACGTATTGAAATGACTCGAATGTTTGACTATTTAATTCAAACCATTCTTTCCCTCTGGCATCTGAACAGAAACTCTTAACTCTTTTGTCTATAAACAGGAGTTGGAGAAATTATTGCATTGTTTACCAGGGGATTCGCGCCGGCGTATATGACGTGGTTTTGTATTACTGATAGATTTTATTGAGTTGTTTGCCTTTGATCTTTTACTCCCAGAAGAGGGTGCGCAACGCAGATAGTCCCTAAGCCTATTATGATGCTGCACGCTTGCTGTTTTTGACTGCATAAATTTGTCTTAGTTCACAGCGTCAGCTAATCTGCTCATCGTGTTGTGGGATACCGAATTTCAACATTTACTTTATTAATCTTATTCTCAGTCGTTGTTTAGTTATTGCTTAGCACAGCGGCATGATTGAGATGTACTTTCTTATGATATATTATGACTCCATTATACATTCGCTTGTTTATGTCTAAGATGTATGCTTGTGTTATAAAGTAAATTTCAGTTGCCATTGTTATTATGTTCCTGTTGTCAGATTTTTATTTCAGTTCTTGTTTCAGTTCTTATTTCAGTTATTTTCAGTTTTATTTCAGTTATTTTCAGTTTGATTTTTTTATTATGCACTTATTATCACTGTGTATGAATTGTACTAACACGTTATAAGTATATCAATATAATGCCATTCGTGACAATTAAATCTTTATTATACGCAGTACTAACACTAATACACTGTAGCATAGCGCTTATAAAATGTTCATCACTAACCAAAGGGCAGCTGACTAGATGACCAATTGGTCTTTCGCTGCCCTTTCTTCGCATTTTTGTTTCCAAATTAATTGTATTATAACTGTGCGTGTGTTGCAAGGTAAATAAAAAGATTATTATTATTATTATTATTATAGAGTATTCACCCACGGTAAGATACTAGATCCAATATGTACGCAACTGCTACTCCAGCACAGTAGAACGTTATCATTGCTCACATTGATTTTTGAAAGACGGCGTACATTTTTGGTCTCACATTGTTCAACTGATTTAAAAAATTTGCGCGAAATGTTGTGGGTTGTGTTTTGCTTAGAATCATAAAGTCGAATAGAAAAACGTCTTCAGAACAACGAAAATAAAATGACGCAAGGTAAAAAAACGATGTGGATATATCCTTTTGTTTAAGCAGATTCTGCATTCGCTTTGAACGGCTATATTAGGTGGTGTAAAGTGTGGAAATAAGCGGTTAGTTAAGTTGATAAGACTTGGTCAAAATTTGATGGCGTCAGAGCTCATCCATGGGTAGTCATATGCCCATGAATGAGCTCTGACACCATCACCCATAAAGTCATATGCGTAAGAGTGAGTTTGAACAAGGGCCTTTGACAAGGCGGTATATTAGCACCCTTTCTGTTTTCTGTATATATTATATGGCCATCATTTACATATTTTATAGTATGTAAGAATAAAATGAGTTTATTCCTATTAATTATAGGAATAAGTAAGGAGCCCAGTAAGGAGGATCACGTTTTTTCTGACTCGTGTCAAGCTGTTGAATTCTCCTGTTAACACTTTTTACCTTGTCAACTCTTTACATCTCGTTTATTTTCTCCCATAAAGTCGGATTTTTTACGCAGCGCCAAATGAAATTAATCCGTTTTAAGCAAACATACCACACGAATCAGCATTTACCTTTCTAAGCCGTAACGAGTTCATAAATCGTTTATTAGTTTGGCAAAGGTGCGTTATAGTACATAAAATGCCAGGTAAAACTCCAGTATATTTTGATTACAACAGAGCGAATTCGTTTTAATAAAACACTGCCAGTCCTTCGTAGGGGGAAATCGCAGGTAAACGCGAAATTATAAAACAAACGCAAAATATAATCATAAATTAAGACTAAATTTGGTTAACTCTTTGAGAAATTACCGAAACAACTGGTCCTATTTGAGTCAAGGTTTTTGTACATCAATTTTGAAAAAGCTGCTACAGTAACAAAACTAGTGGAATACGAAAAGAAATATTCAAACGATTTGGGTAAAGGTTTTGTAGATCAATTTTGAAAAAACTGTAACAGTAACAAGGGTATTGGAATATGAAAAGAAATATTCAAACGATTTGAGTCAAGGTTTTGTAGATCAACTTTGAAAAAGCTGCTACAGTAACAAAAGTAATGGAATATAAAAAGAAATATTCAAAAACTTGGGAAATACAGGATGTCGAAAACGATTATCCTTCTATAGACAAACATCCACGAACGTGACAAACCCACTGTTAACCACGAGACGAAGCATTTAATTTCTCAACAAAACAAGATCTATTTTAATATGTGGCACTGCTGTCATTCGCAGCTTTAATGGCAAGTGAATTAACCAACGGGTGGTTGAGTTTAAACGTAGTTAATTGACTTGGATTAGAAAGTTAACAACTTATAAATACAACCACAATGCATGAAACATATCCACAGTTATATTTACAGAGAAATAAAATTAGTAATGAGTTTAAAATGAGAAAATTAATCAGATTAAGTGGAATTCTACTTTGGAATCATCTATCATCACAGGTTAAAGAAATCAAGTCCCTATCAGCATTTAAAACAAAATTAAAATCACTAATATTAACCAGATATGAAATACCATCACACCAGTAAAACAACATACACACTAATTCAGAATTCGTATATCCACGGCCATATTAATTAAATCATAATTTTTCATTTTTTGTGCATAGTTGTAAATACGTTTGATTTTATTCGTCGTTACTTTCCATTACTGCACAGTAGTTTAGATTGCACTGACGCATTTGCCTTCAGCAGTGTAAGTTTTTATTAACTAACACTGATTGATCATCTCTGTAAAGTTTTTATCAGTGATTATCAATGTATTTTAATGGCAAATAAAGATTATACATATAGTATATACTATATATTATATAATACATAGTATATAAGTATATCTACAAGTGTTTACAAAACAAATTTAGCGAATCTATCGTGTGTTGACATCTTGTATATATGAAGTTATTCTTGTGCATGGCAATTAATTACGTCATATAAAACCAGGTGTTGTCCGTGTCTATAAAACTTAGTAAACATTCTCGCAGCTCATAGATACAGGAAAATCGCCACCGCGAAGTGACAAAGAAACAACAATGCGATTTATAATAGAGAGAGAGAACGGATACTGTTGGCGCCAACTCATCACCTATAAAACTGTGGCAAAGGAATAATATTTATGGAGACCGACTATAAACCGTAATTATTATTAATTTATAAGTACACGCATGACGATGCACCGTGCAGCAAGAACACGGCGGTCATAGATATCCAGACTGTTCAGTATTCACGGGGGGAGGTGGCAAAGACAAAGAGTTGTAAGCATCGGTTCACCCACATTGTTGAGCAAAGTTTGACAAGCAGTGCCACGTGTGGAGATCCAGAAAACATTTCAATGTTACAGCTGCAGCCAGTCATCATAAACAAATAGACATACAATAAAACTAATATTAATTTTATTGTTTGTGAACTGTACGATTGTGGAGGGCGGTTCTACGTAGAGGGAGCACTATTCTGCAGGGGATGGCACCAAAAGAGGCTAGATTAGAATTATCCATATTTGGCAAATATCATACCTATCAAAATATGTAGTCTGTAAGGTGAATTGTTAAATTATGTATTTAATGTTATATAATATATCTTTTGGCTATTAACTACTGAATTGTATTTCGAAGTTGTATCTAAATTCCGACGAATTTCTTTGCTTTAGATGCCTTGATAATGAACAGTTTCGTTTGAAACCGGTCAGCAATAAATTCAATTTTGACATAGAACTTGTTTCCCTGATACATGAAAGCTTAAGCAATACAATGTGGTGACCACCTGCTAGCTTAAGATGTAAATGTATAAATATCTCAAGAAGCAGCAAAATGATATTTACGTCTTATAAAAAGAAGAAGTTTTTTCTAAATTAAAAAAATATTCTACAGGATTATAACATTGTGAACACCATGTAAACCTGCAAGTACAGGAATAAGTTCACTAAACTTTTCATATGAAATGCCTGTTTAAAAATATGGAAGACACAGCATTTGCATCACAAACGAACAAGTTATTTGATGTAGATATTATCAGAAAAGAACAGACTGACAAACGAAGAATCTTAATGACTTAAAAGTAAAATAAAACAAAACAAATACATGTATAAATAAACAAAGTCTATACAGTGAATAAATAAAAAAATAAATAATAAAGAAATAGTTAAACATTTAATTAACTAATCCACCCAGCAACAAAACAGCCAACCAACCAGCCAACCCGCCAGCCAACCAACCAACCAACCAAACATACAAATAAACAAAGAAGCATACAGACAAGCAAACAAACAAATAGACAAATAAACAAACAAAGAAAAAACAAACACATCCACTTTGTTTTTAATAAGCCACGCTTTAATTAGCACAAAGACTAATGAGTTTGACTGAACTTGTAAATTACAGTGATGATTTTTTGAGGCATCCTGTACATTCGCAAACACCATGTTGTTAATATTTATCATACCATATTACACCTTGCTATGATACGCCTGCCATATAAAACAAACTAATTGTCTGAGCGGTGGCAATTCTTGGAAAATAGCTCACACCACGGAGACATGCCTTGATTTTAGGTGTAACAAATAATAGCGGAGAGCATCTAAGTTTATTATATTAAATTGGCACATAAATTTATTATTTTTTATAGACATTCTCGGAGCGCTGACACAGCGTGATACGGAAGGGTAAAGAGTTACTGACCTCACAAAATAATAAAAAACAACAACGACAAACCCAAAGTTACTAAAAAATCTATGGTTCAATGTAAATGAATCAAGGAGGATGACGTATTAACAATTAAATCATTTCCTAAAACCAGCTGTGATTCCAAGCAATGATGTCGAAAAGTTTCCCATAGCTTTTGCTAGAATTGAGATTCCCGTCTCGTAGATTGAAAATTGAGACAGGTAGATGGAGTGGCCAACTGGTGGAAAACAGACTGTGTGAATGTGGTGCTGTCCATAAGACAGTTAGATGGAGTCGCCAACCGGTGGAAAACAGACGGTGTGAATGTGGTGCTGTCTATGGAGTGGCCAACTGGCGGAAAACAGACTGTGTGAATGTGGTGCTGTCTATGGAGTCGCTAACCGGTGGAAACAGACTGTGTGAATGTGGTGCTGTCCATGGAGTCGCCAACCGGTGGAAAACAGACTGTGTGAATGTGGTGCTGTCCATGGAGTCGCCAACCAGTGGAAAACAGACTGTGTGAATGTGGTGCTGTCCATGGAGTCGCTAACCGGTGGAAAACAGACTGTGTGAATGTGGTGCTGTCCATGGAGTCGCCAACCGGTGGAAAACAGACTGTGTGAATGTGGTGCTGTCCATGGAGTTGCCAACCGGTGGAAAACAGGCGGTGTGAATGTGGTGCTGTCTATGGAGTCGCCAACCGGTGGAAAACAGACTGTGTGAATGTGGTGCTGTCCATGGAGTCGCCAACCGGTGGAAAACAGACTGTGTGAATGTGGTGCTGTCCATGGAGTCGCCAACCGGTGGAAAACAGACTGTGTGAATGTGGTGCTGTCCATGGAGTCGCCAACCGGTGGAAAACAGACTGTGTGAATGTGGTGCTGTCCATGGAGTCGCCAACCAGTGGAAAACAGACTGTGTGAATGTGGTGCTGTCCATGGAGTTGCCAACCGGTGGAAAACAGACTGTGTGAATGTGGTGCTGTCCATGGAGTCGCTAAACCGTGGAAAACAGACTGTGTGAATGTGGTGCTGTCCATGGAGTCGCCAACCGGTGGAAAACAGACTGTGTGAATGTGGTGCTGTCCGTGGAGTCGCCAACCGGTGGAAAACAGACTGTGTGAATGTGGTGCTGTCCATGGAGAAGCCAACCGGTGGAAAACAGACTGTGTGAATGTGGTGCTGTCCATGGAGTCGCTAAACCGTGGAAAACAGACTGTGTGAATGTGGTGCTGTCCATGGAGTCGCTAAACCGTGGAAAACAGACTGTGTGAATGTGGTGCTGTCCATGGAGTCGCCAACCGGTGGAAAACAGACTGTGTGAATGAGGTGCTGTCCATGGAGTCGCCAACCGGTGGAAAACAGACTGTGTGAATGTGGTGCTGTCCAAACTGAAGAGCATGTTTTAACCACTTGCTCCAAAAACGAAAAATCTTAGAAATGAGTTCACGAACGTAAATGTTCTTATATTGTTTGTGTATTAGAAAACGAACACACGTTTAAAATTTGTTATGATGTCCTGAAGTTATTTACGGATTGAGTAATGTTATTTTGAATTTGCATTGTAACATTACGTAACATGACAAAACATTACGAAATTAAACAAATTTTACAGTTTGCAGCAAAGCCAAAGGACAGACAGGTTTATACTACGTCTACACGACAAGGATTCGTTCTCGGGCCGTTTATTAAAATAATATAAATTGCGGATTTTCAAATTTTGAATATACGTTTACTAAGATAATACTCCACGGAAGAACTAGTAGAATAGAAATAAAATTTATCAAGTAAAAGAAGTACAACAAGTAACCCCATAAAAGTTTGCACGTTTACAAGAAAAATCTAAATAAATCAAAGCAAAATTGTCAATTTTAATCAACACCAGGTGAAATTTAGAAACCTCTATTATAAAGTTAGTAGCAAAAGAGACTTTTGAAATTAGCTATTCACAAACACGAAGTTAGTAGCATAACCGACATAAGAAATTATCTGTTCACAGAAAGGAAGTGTTGATTTTACAACGCACTACACGCTATATAGATGGAAAACCTATATTATACTTAACCCTTGCGGATGGGGAAATTACATTACGTTGCCTATTAAAGTGAACAACAGCCAATATACGTGTTTTACGTCGTTGCGTAAGCGCCATTGGCTTTTAATATCTGAGACGCAAGATTATACATTAGGGTAATAAACTGTAATTCACGACTCGTCAAAACTCATCCTAAACAACGTTACGCAATGTGTATCTGTGAAAAATGTGTGGCGGAGGCAGGCCAAGGTAGGGGGAGCTACACGATGTGCATCTGTGAAAAATGTGTGGCGGAAGCAGGCCAAGGTAGGGGGAGCTACACAATGTTACGCAATGTGTATCTGTGACAAATGTGTGGCGGAGGCAGGCCAAGGTAGGGGGAGCTAAACAACGTTACACAATGTGTATCTGTGAAAAATGTGTGGCGGAAGCAGGCCAAGGTAGGGGGAGCTACACGATGCTGTCTGCAAAAAAATGTGTGGCGGGAAGCAGGCGAGAAGAGTCCCATTCGCCGTTTTGCAAGCCGGTGTTCAAGTGAACGGCAAGGGGCACTTTGGATGTTCGCAGAAGGACCAGAACCTGTCGCCTCATTGCCAAGGTCAAAGATAACCGTTAAAGATGAGACCTTGGTTCGACAGATGAGTTATAGCTCTCCCACATTCAGATTAGCGAATGTTCTCCGATGCGACAAATCGTCAGTGCAAAAGTCGTACCAGTCATCCACATAGTTACTAACCAGGCCCGAATGTTCTTATTTACCTCACATTTCTTGAAGCATAAACTACTTCCCTATTAAATAATTAATTAATACAGGCGAGCGAAATGGCTTCGAGTGCTAGGTGACAGAAGAACTTTGAGCAATGCTGACTCTAGTCAGTGAATGGATGAATGACTGTCGAGAGTTCAGACAGCCTGCTTCTTCTGGCATTTTCGTTGTTATCGCCATCTCTTTCTCTTGCTGAGAAAGGTATGCACATTCAAAACGTGGCAATGACACTGCTGCTGATCCTTCTTCAGCTGATTATTAACCATCTCAAAAGATTATCTTTTTTCACAGTGAACTAGATTCCGGTCCTTCCACAACCATCAATGTAAAATAGGGCCAGTGTTGGAGGCCCACTGGTCAGTAGCGTAAAAAAACGAAGGTCTGGGAAAATGAAGTTTTAATTAATATCTGCAAATAAGATTCGAATAATGGTATGAACATCCCAGACGAATTACTACATCATTTACCTGTCCAGTTAGAAGTTTTGATTATTTTTTGCCTTAAAGACAAATTGGCTTGAAATTTGACTGTAAATCTAGGATGCCAATGATGTTTTGCTTGGATATTTATTAATTTAGTAAGTCACGTAAACTGGGTAGTCAAAAACTGATAAATAAACAAGTGAGCAAATAAATAAAAGAAGAAAAAAGAGGAAGGAAAAAGAAGGACATGACAAAAAAGGACTCGAGAAAGAAGAAAAGAATGAAGAAACTAACAGACAAACATTAGCGAACAAAATGTAAATAAATAAATAAATAAATAAGAAGATTTTCTACCCACAAACGTTCTAACAAATTTTCAAACATTTTACCTCAGCACTGGCACTGTATTAGACGTTATTTGCTTACACCGTCAGCAGATGGTTTAGCAAACAATCTCGGTGTTAACAGTACATGTTTTAAGCTTGACAACCGGCTTACTTTGCTCGCATAAATGAGATTTTAATTGTGCTGTCCGTTTCTGTGTTATCGGCAGATATCCAGATGACAATGGTTCAGTACACTATTGTACATGGTATGCGGGAAAGGCCGGCGATCGAAGCGTTCAATTTTAGCAAAAGTAAAGAGGCAAAGGCGTTGCATTACAGCTGTAAGGTTTTCAGTAATGTGACACTCACTAGTAAGTGTCCGAGTCATTTTCTGAGAATGAATGAAGGCATCCCAGTGAAGGGATACATTTCGAGGTTTGTGATATGCAGGCTAGTTCACCGTAAAGACGGTACCTACATTCTGCACTGTTTACACCAGTTGAAACTGCTGTACGAAATTGTTTTACTTTTTATGGGCTTTTTATTTGAGAGGAAGTTAGTAAAATGTGATCTCTTAAGCTTTTCCTCATATAACTTGCAAGGTGTTCTCGGGTACCTAGTGAATTTTTCCATGTGGGGACTTTTTTACGTAACTCATAGATAGTGTCTTCCTCAAGGCACCGTTATTGGCCCATTCTTTTTAGTACGTCTACGTATTACGCAGCTATTTTAGAAATTACAATTGTGTACCCATTATTAAATCCCGGGTACCTAGTGAATTTTTCCCTGTGGGGACTTTTTTTACGTAACTCATAGACAGTGTCTTCCTCAAGGTGCTGTTGTTGGTCCATTCTTTTTAGTACGTCTACGTATTACGCAGCTATTTTAGAAATTACAATTGTGTATCCATTATTAAATCTCGGGTAGCTAGTGAATTTTTCCATGTGGGGACGTTTTTTTACGTAACTCATAGACAGTGTCTTCCTCAAGGCGCCGTTGTTGGTCCATTCTTTTTAGTACGTCTACGTGTTACGAGGTTATTTTAGAAACTATGTTGTTTAACTGATACGACAAAGTTGTTAAGCCGGTCTCAATTGTGTATCCATTATTAAACTGTAATCCCCACCGGAAAGCATAAAACACTACAAGCCAGCATAATGCAAACGGCAGACTAATTAAACTGTAACCACAACGACGACTGCACCGAAAATAACAAAGTACACCTTTCTGGCGCTTCAAACCAGCTGGTGGAACATGAAACGAATGTAATCAACTCCTGAATTTATAGGTATAGCCCCGTTGTGGTAGTATGCCATTTACATGCCACTGACAAGCCAATCAAGCAGGCCCACCCTGAGTTCTTCAAGTCCTCTACAACGTGTACATATTGTGATGGAACTGATAGCAATTTGCTCCTACACGCATAAACCCTTCTCAACGACAAGCTAATGTTACGCGGCGGCCTATAATGACTCCAGCCAGGTGTCTCTTTTCACACTTAATAAATTCCGTCCCTTTATCTGCTCCGTGGACGGTCAGAAGCTTTATGGACTCGGTGGCTTTCACGCTATTCATTACAGGCAGTTATATGCTCTTGACTATTTAACAGTAGGAAATTAATCTCTGTATCCTTAGCAGCTAATATAATACGCCACAGCTTTTGACGACTTGATGCAATATAAATTGTAAATCAGTCAGTATGTCCAGTTACATGACTGCATAATTTTTGCGAAGGCTTACTTTTATATAAAAATAATTTGATAAAAACGCAAACTAACTCATTATATATAATGTAATAAACGTATAAAAAGGTTGCATTTGTATAAAAATTTGACCAGATATTTATAGCAAGGGACAAAAATATATTTTAGAAGACCATTGTTTTATGACACTGCTTAATGTTTATAGGTTGTATTGCACACCTCATGTCTGTAACTGTAATGACAAAAGTAATTATTCAGATAACTTTAAAATGGCCGTAGTAAATTTTTATAAGTGTTTTAAGCTCTGTCAGTATCCTTTTTGTATACAAGGGAACTTTATTAATAACAGGGCAGAGTAATTTTAAGAACATCTTTCCAGTCATTTAGCAGATTTTTTCACATCTGTTTTGCACGTTTTGTAGAGAATGACTCAAATGCTATCATTTATAATTACATGCTACCTCTATATCGTTTTTATTAATACCCTGTTGCCACTTATTTACTTTTTTCCGTTGATGTGCTAATCCTTTTTTACATTGGCAATCACAATGACGTATACATACTGTGTGGATCGAAAATAAATACCTGTAATAATAATTATATGAACCTTTACTGCTTGTGGAAATGATGGCACATATACATACTGTGTGGATCGAAAATAAATACCTGTAATAATAATCATGTGAACTTTTACTGCTTGTAGAAATGTTTAATTCTGGCAGCAGATAACTTTTTGATTTGAGCTAAGCTACGTTTAGGAAAGAAACATATCTGGGAGAGCTTGTATCGAACAAGTAGAGGCACTTTTTGTTGTAATATATAGATGATGACGGCCAAATCACGTTGAAAACACCGGTTCTCGTCTGATCACCGAAGTTAAGCAACGTAGAACCTGGTTAGTGCTTGGATGGGTGACCGCCTAGGAATACTAGGAATTCCATTGTCTTCCGAGACAGAAGAATGCCAACAACAACAGATGAAACGCATTAATGATTGAACAACACAATGGTCGAAAAAGAAACAATTAAAGCACTCCCTAGCAGTACTGTCTCCCTTTACAAGACTTTCATCCTACATTAAACATCAAGCAAAATAAGAACGTGCTTAGTTACGGCCCCAGAAGAACAAAGGCACCAAACAGACTTCTTTCAAATCCAATAATTGCCCTGTAAAAAACTGATTAGGGGTAAATTTTTGTATTTGAATTTTTCACTCATCCAAATTTCGCCATTTTTTAAGAAATGAAAATAAGTGCCGGCACTAACTGTGTTTTCTAAGATAAGTTTTGTTCACTATACATAATGCTAATCTTTCGTAACAAGCTGCTCTATGTTTATTGGCATCCCATTCGTATGTAGTTACGATGAATGGCTGTATCTTTATAATCTTGATTTAAAGTTGTCTCTGTACTTTTACTCCGATATCAAAGTTTTTACGCAACGTAAAACTGATGCCCTAATATTTTTACTGTAAATAAACCTTACTGCAAGTTGTTCATTCACTTTAAAAGATGAAGTTTAATATTACAGTTTAGTATTATTTTTATTCTGAATTATACGTATGGGGGTGTCACATTCTTTTCATAGTTTTGAGTTGAGACCCTCTCGGGGCGTTAATACGTTCCTGCACCATTTCCACTCTGTAACGAAAGACTTGTTTCAACCAAGCGAATTTGGGGTCTGATTTCGAATCGGTTATTTAACCAAACAAAAACTGGTGAAGCGAAGGCAGTAAAAAACTCCAGCCAAGAATTTTGACGTGTAAGCGCAATATGCAAAGTTTTGCGAAGTTATTGGCAATTAAACTGGAATTTTTGAAATTTCACAACACTCTGGGTGGAATAAAACGCCCGCCCAGCCAATAATTTTGACAGCATCGTCTAGAAAGAGCTGTCAAACGGTAACCAGACTGAGATAAACATTTGGCGAGATTGCAAGATGCCGTGATTGACAAGAAAAGCTATCAGATGCTAGCGGCGGGAGAGCTATCATAAACAATGCCCAGAAGTCAACAGTTACAAAGATTGTTTGTGCGACGGGAAATGTAGACAGTGAATTTCAGCATAAGATCATATAGGCGATAAGTTGATGGAAGAAAAAGACATACGGTGCAACAATCTTCATTCTGCAACTCTCGCGGGAGTGGCTTCCCGTGGGATTGGAGAGAGGGATGGAACGGAATGCGTAGCTGACTTAGTAGAGTTAGGATGGGCAAAGTCGCGAGGTTCGCCTTAATTACTTCGCGTTGATTAACTTGACTTTCAAATATTACATTGTGTCTTCTTGCTCATTTCTTCATCTCATTCCCTCCCTTTTTTAGGCTTGTTACAGCACTGATATAGCTCAAATTTCCCTCTAATCTTACTGTACTTATTTGCTTCTGAATGACCTTTTACATTAATTGTGTTCTAGTTTTCTGTATTTAAGCTGTGTACGACAGGTCTGCTTTGAACATTTAGACCAGTGGGCTAGTCAGGCTATATTCCGTTGTGTTTTAGTATAGTGCTCTTTCAGTATTGATAATTATGTTATCTATGTACCTGCTAGTATAGATGTTGCAATATAATTCCTCGTGACTTGTTAATGATTGTTTTTATTATTTGATTGAAAAAGCTAACACGCTTAATAATTGTGGGCAAAGTTTAATTTCAGTAACAGCTCTCCCACCTATTTCATTGCCCACAGCCAAAAACGTAATCTTGTCGGTAGAAATATGGCTTCACAGTAAGAGTAACATATGCTCACTTTAAGATGAAATGCACCTTGCTAATTCGTGCTTCATGAAAAAGTGAAACTGTAATTTTGCCGAGGATTAGCCTTTAGACATTCTCGAATTAAACTGGATAACCAGCGTGCGGAGAGGCGCTAACAAACATATACTGGGTTATTAGTAGCGGCGACAAGATTGAGCCTTGCGGAAGACCAGTACACGTGTGCACGGTTAGTACCCCAGGGTGAGGGATAACAACTGCACCAAATCTAATCAGAATCAGCAGACTAAACGTTTATAAAGGATTCACTTGGCAGACAGACGGAAAATGTAACAAATTAGCTGGGATATAAACTAGACAACAAACGGCCCAAGTAACAAATTTGTAAAACTAGTTCCAGTCAGAACAGCCAATAAAGTGAGTAGACCACAGACATTACAAAGGGTCTTATGTAACATTGCAAAGTTAATTGCTCACTCAAATATTACTAAATGATTTATATGTGCTGGCATATCTATCGGTAACGCATTAATTTCAACGTCAAATTCCAAGCTTACAAGTTACATTTAAAGTTATTTTCCCATTATAAATTCCATTTCCTATTATCCTACAAGCAGGGCCGGATTACGACTTCCAGGGCCCCTAGGCTAATGAAATTAAGCCCCCCCTAAGACAGAGTCACCCTCAAACTCGCCCGCACCCATCTTGAACATTTCTTACTCGCGGTGCGTACACAGCTTGAAGTAAACTTAGTGCAAATTATTTAAATAAACTAGAATAGATATCTTTTGTTTGTCAATAAACACATTATTTAAAAAATAGTTAAAATACCACTATTTTACTATTCATTGCAAACCAACTTTTTTACAAATCTTATCAAAGCTTGAAGACTTTGCAAGCTTGAAGGTCCTAGGCTGCAGCCTATGCTGGCCTATAATATGCCCTGCCTACCAGCACAAACACAAAAGTATTAAACTAAACTGTCCCAGGTGACTATAGTATATAAAAAATTAGCAAAACACTTGTATATAATTATACATATTTTGTATATAAATACATATTAGTGTTTTATACTCCATGGCCGCATTGATTAAATTCAAAATGTGTTACTGCTATTTATATAATTGTATATACACTTGTATATAATTATACATACATAAATTTACATATAAATACATATTAGTATTTTATACTCTATGGCCGCATTGATTAAATTCAAAACGCGTTACTTCTATGTATATAATTGTATATACACTTGTATATAATTATACATATATAAATTTACATATTTTGTATATAAATACGTATTAGTGTTTTATACTCCATGGCCACATTGATTAAATTCAAAATGTGTTACTGCTATGTATATAATTGTATATACACTTCTATATAATCATACATATATAAATTTACAACTGTATATAAATACATATTAGTGTTTTATACTCCATGGCCACATTGATTAAATTCAAAATGTGTTACTGCTACGTATATAATTGTATATATACACTTGTATATTAATTATACATATATAAATTTACACCTGTATATAATTATACATATATAAATTTACATATTTTGTATATAAATACATTATAGTGTTTTATACTCCATGGCCGCATTGATTAAATTCAAAACGTGATACTGCTATGTTACTAACTTACTAAATTACACTCATTACAATACACTCTAGTATTTGCCCACTACTCGGCATTCAACTAAATTAATGTATGCATGCTACTAAATTAGTTTATGCACCTGTGTACCTGAGCAACGTAAACATTATTATTGTATACCTAACACTACACCAACTCTATATACGAACCAAATATAAGCACAATGTTAATCTTAACTCACTACGCCGTGACGTGTATAGCAACTCTTGGACTCTGTATATTCTGCTGTCTAACCTAGCACTGCAAAATTCTGGCTTTATTAACAATTTCATTATATATCCATGGAACACTGTTTACAGGAGAATATTGAATTTTAAAAGCAATGAGAGCGTTAGATTGCTTCAGTACTTCTGTAATACGATTTCACTGAACTATTTAAGAAAACTTACATTTTATAAAAGTGTTATATCTCATCCAGATAGAGTTAGAGTTCTCTATGAAATGAACCCAGGTATCAATCTATCCGTACAAAACATACGACACTGCTGAACTTGTCTTGTATTAATGTAAAACGTTTAGTAGAAAATGAATTTATAAACCTTCTGTGAAATAACATACTTGTATATATTGTAATTTGATTGTATTGTATTTTTTTCTATTTTATTGTAAACCTTTTCATAATGTACTGTATCCTTGATACGAAATAAAACGTTATTATATATTATATTATATCAGTACTTCCTCAATGGCTTATTGGTTCTCCAAATGATAAAGACGGTATTAAACCTTATTTAACAAACTATAGATAATAGAGTGAAATAAAGAGCGCAGAAGAGTAGTACAAACTAATCATCTCTAGGTAAAATGCCAGAATTAATTAGAAGAGGTTCAAACCCATGAACGGGAAAAAAGTTTGATATTATTCGGAAAAGATGAATTTAACTATGTTGCTAACTGTAAAATATTCCAATGCATACATGACTTTATATTACGTACTAAACGCTTCCAGTAGTTTCTATCTGACATAAAATGCATCAGTCTTAAATATTCGTACATTAATATTTTCTAACCGTCATTTTCTACGAATGTCTAATGTATTCTTGTAGTAAAACTTGTCAGCCTGTGTAGTTATAGTCTCTTCTTACTGTAAATGTTACTAATATCTAATGTAATCTTGTAGTAAAACTTGTCAGCTTGTGTAGTTATGGTCTATTCTTACTGTAAATGTTCGTGTAAATAGTGTATAAAGACTGTTGTGGTGAGGATCCTAAATCATGTTATTCAAAGTGTCTGATCCAATCCTACAATAAATTATGTTTAAACTAAAGAAGTTTGGTGCTATGACTGCACTGCTTCATTTACCAACATGCTTTCTTTGTTCGTGTTTGTACAATTAAAGGAAAAGTCAAGCCCGTCTGAGAAGTTAGGTTTATTTCAATGTCTGCGAAAAATGACAGAAGTATTTAGTAATCAATGTGTGATAAGTGCCTTTCGTAATTAGTAAAATCACTTCAAAGTCTCGATCATTTCACGCTTGGGGACTGTGAATCTTCATTGTTCCACCAGTGACGTCATTGATAGGCTGATGAAATGCGGTAAGTGTACCATCAATTTCCAAAAAGTATAATGAGTTTTTACAAAAAAAAATGCAATTTTGTGATACTTTTGCATAAACATTAGGTACACTGAATTAGTTTAAGCAGCGCATGCTTACGGAAAATCACAACGCGTTTACAAAAAGTCACGATGTCCACCAGTTACATCACAATCTTCAAGTGAATGACAGTTACCAATGCGCCAGAAAATTCTTACATAGCGGTACATGTAGTATAAATCAACTTTATGTTTTATAGACAGTTTTTTAAACTTATGCTTCATAGACAGTTCCTAGCAAATTTCTTTGTTGCATTTTTCTAAGTTTAAGTGAAAACAGTAAAATAAACCCAACATACTGAGTGACTTGTGATTTCCTTTAAATTGTAAATTGTATTGTAATTGTAATGTGTGTAATTGTATCGGGATGTATTTATGCTTTTTATCTCAAACTTACTTACCTAAACTAATCAAATATACTAGATCAGAAATTTACATGATTTTTTTGTTTTCAATTAGACCAACCTGTTTTCAATTAGATCAACTTGTTTTCAATTAGATCAACTTGTTTTGAATTAGATCAACTTTGTTTTCAACTTGAAAGCAGCATTTTTAGGCCTGAAAAAGTTTGTAGAAAAACGAACAAAAACGATTATATTTTTGGCTGACTTGTTTTTGTTTGCAAGCCCAATGAACCAATTGATCAAGTTGTAGGTTCATGAAGTGTCCGGGATGGTTAATCCACGGCTGGCTCCAAACCGGATCATATAATTATAAAATAATTTAAATCTTGCACTCAGTTGTACCATAATTCATCCAGAAACCGAAGCGGGAGTCGTCGCGCGGGGTTGTAAACAATGTCGCCACCTATCGACCTTTATAAGTTTTATGGCATTTAATTTCATCCCAGAAATAAAAGTATTCAATTTACGGACAAGTGTTTGGTTTTAAGGAACACAATTAGAGCAGCATAATTAACTAATTACCTTTTCAACATTCAACTATATAGGCCTTCATATTATGTGAGAGATTCTATTAGAGCTAAATCACTGAATATCATTGATAATCTCACTATATTGGCAGAAAAAGAAAAAGATTTGGTTGCAGTACCAAGTAATCTATGCAAATTCTCTACTCTGATAAACTCGATACTTCTTGTATATATACACACTATATACAACGTAGTAAATTATGTACGTTTGTTGTGTAAATGATACTATCAAGTCCGTGTCAACATTGCCGACTTTGTAAATGAAGACGAGCTATATTTCATAAAGATAAGTCGGTTAATTTACACCTCAGACTAAACAACTCTCAAACATTATGAAAAAGTTAAGAAAGTAATCTCAAAGCCAGGAGACTTTACTAGGACTTGACACTTGGTATATGCAGGTAATATATACCTGTGAGATTGCAAGGTACGTAGATGTATTAAGCCAAGTAATTTATATTTCAAAGACTTAACCAAGCAAAACAAGGATAAGAAGTAGATGCATCCTGCTTGTATGAACACGTTTGTTCGATAGTCACAGTAAATCCCGCGACTGGTCATTTTGCAGTTTATATTTTCATACTTTGCATCGTGTCTCTGCTGAACTTCTTTCTAATTCATTTCTTTTCTCTTTTTCTCTATCTCTGTCTATTATTTTATCTTAACTACTCCCAGTTTTTCTATAATTGTCTCTCTTGTAAATTAAGTCGTTTTTTCACTTTTCATGGTGGTCTTACAAGCTTTGCTTCTTGACCACCATGCAGCATCTATTTCTTGTTGACAAACTATTGTGTAGTTTAGTAACTATGTTAGTACACTTCTGTTACATTTTTGTAATTATATTTGGAATTTTTTCCCTAACTATTCCATGCTATAGTATACTAATGTAGTTCTGTTACAATTATTGTAACTATATTTCATTTTCTAGTTATAGCGCTTAATAGTTAAAGATAATAATGCAAGTTGTAATGTAAAAATACATGCTGAAGTGACAATAAATTACAAATTAAATTACAATTCACAATAAAAGTTGCTCACGAATAATTCTTCGGAAAAGAAGGGAGGATATTAATGGAACATTCAAGTCCGAAGGGATCCAGGATTCAGTAAACTCTGCATTCGTCTCATATCAAGTAAAAAATCTATCTTAAACAAATGTTGTTAACAATTAATGCCGTTCAATTTCTCCGCCTGCTTTCGAAAATCCCTTTACATTTTTTGTATGTTCAATTCTATTCAATTCAAGTAAATTTATTTCTCGCTTTTCTTACCTAATAAAGTAAATTACAAAAAAATTGATTAGTAAATGAAACAAGAGAATGGGGCGGCAAAAAAACTAGAGGTCATCTAAGCAGCACAAAATTTTAAGTTTAATGCCACATGTTTTATGAAAATGAAGCATTCATAGCTGCAGTAATATTATTATTTGTAGATCTTTTTCACATTGTATAATCTAGAAATATTATATTAAAAATATAAATATATTATTAATACTATATAGGTATAGTATTGATCCTGCTGTACATTACTGAAGTACATTATTGTTAAATTCACGTCAAATGAAATCTTGCATCGTAATTAAGTTTGCATTCAGGAAATAAACTACACCAAACAATAACAGAAAAATAGTAAGAACTCAAAATAAGGATGAATTTAAACAAATGAAAATAACGAAGTAGACATATAACTTAATGATGGACTCTCTAAACCAGTGGTTCCCAAACTTTCTCGGACCATTACCCAAATCGGGAAACCCGGTCGTGTCCATTACCCCCCAGCTAGTACTACTCAAAAAGTAAACACACGTATATGCCACAAGCAAGCAAAATTATTTATGTTTGCTCGTGACATAAATAAATTTCCAGGTGTTGTTGTTGTATTGTTGGCAGTCTCTTCAAGAAGAAAACTACGTAAAAAAAATTCCGAGCGAAGTTTTAAAAATTTTCAGAGGGGTGCCCGTTACCCCCCCAAAAAAACCATATTACCCCCGGGGGGTAATTTACCCCTACTTTGGGAACCACTGCTCTAAACGAATAAAGGACTTCCGATAACTGATCAGCAGCGAATTATAAACGTTAGCTGACGTATGCTAGAAATCGAAAAGAAGATTTAGATACTAAAAGAAGATTTTTACTTGTAAACAAAACAAACACTGTGTCTGGCACTAGCGGTGAGATTGTCAAGCAAGACTCTGCAACGGGTGTAGGACACAAGTTATACGACTAGAACTGCCCCAGAGATTGCCTGAAAACTTTTATATTTATAGTTAATACAGATCTTCAGCAGTCGAGGATGAGCAGAGTAAATCGTGACATTAGCTTTAATGTAGACAAGAAACAAGGAAACGATTCAAACCATCATATACGTACAGTCGACCCTCGTTAAACCGGACCCCGTTAGCCCGGATATTGGATAAGACGGACGTCATCCGTGGTAAAGGAAACTGACTGATTTCCGTCCGAGCCCAAGCGCTAAAGACAACACGGCCTACCAACTGTACAATAATTTCTTTATCTTCACAGGTTAACTATTTTAAAGTAATATACAGTATAGTATATAGTGCACAGTATATAGGCCTTATTAAGGTGATTATTCCTGTATAATATAGCCATATTGGATAAATCGGACAATCGGCTAAACTGTACCACCCCCCACCCCCCCCAATTAGTCCGGTTAAACGAGGGTTGACTGTAGTTATAACACGAGATCGAACGAGAACTAGATAGCGAAGAACAAACAATTCATGACGCATAACAGAAAAGTAAATTCATGAAAAACCCATAGCAACGAAGCCAAAAACATACCTCTCAAGGTCCTATCTTCTTCCGGAGATGACCTTTCACTGTGCGAGTCATTCACACCCTCTGATAGCTCCGTGCTTAGTGACTCCACCTCCGCGCTGTCTCCATTGTCTCCGCCTTGTTCCTGCTTTACGGAAACCGTGCTCTCCGGAAACGAGCTGCGAACGCGGGTGTGACTGACGGTCCGCTCCGGGACGTCGTCCGTTTTCGCTCGCTTTGCCGGAAGCAGACCGTGATGATGACCGTCCTGTTCGACGGGGTTCAGCACCGGTCGAAACGCGCCACCCCCGGTAGGATTGATGAGGGGTAGGCGCGGCTGTCCGAACGGGGGCATGCGAATCATGTGTGGTGCAATGTTAGCGAAACCGTCCATATGTCGGTACAAGGGACTCAAACCGTACGATGATACGGTGTAAACATTTTTGTCCATAACCTGACTATAGGCAAGATGGCGGCTCGATCTGTCGGGCACTGATGGCGCCTCGGCTGCTGAGGATAGTACGAACAAGCTGCTGGGTGGTAGAGGATTTGGAATATAGGAGGGGCTTTCCATCAACCCCTCCAACTGTTTGAGGCGCATGAACAAGTCAGATCTGGAAAAGACAGAGAAAATTTAGATACTTGGTTGTAATAATCACAGCAGAATTTGGCTTTGCAAAGTTTAACACACAACTGCAAAACAATATACACACTGGATATCCTTAATGGTTACTACAGCTGTCTGATCCATCATGATCCATTAGAAAAAATGCATTTAACACAAGGAAATCCTTTAATGCAGCAATCTCATAAAGTTCTTTTAAAAGTGAACAGTCCGAGTACCGAGTACTAAAAACCAGGAATGTATTAATCAATAGGTTAACTAGGCCGTACCCTAGGGTGCCAAAGTTTGAGGGGCATTACGTTTTAGAAAAAATTCTTATTCTCCTCGGAAAATGAGTATCTTTCATATTCATGTAAAGGGTGCATTTTATAACACACCACAGGCAGTTACTCAGCACAGCTTCTTATATAAGTGCTACATATAGGTGTAAAGTATTACACAACAAGCAGTTGTTTGGCTTATTTGAATATTAGAGCTACGCAAATACATGTAATTAATAATGACCACTTAGTTTCTAATACACCACAAGTAATTGTTTGGCTTGTTCATTACATAAACAACGATGAATTCACCATAGAGACGGGTGGGCAAAACTATCAGTCTAGGGTGTCGTAAAGTCTTGATAAGACCTGCTGAAAACATCTTTCTACAACTCCACTGTTTGCTGGACGCTAATTCAAATTTCATATATCTAACTCCTAAAGCTGATACTGTGGTCAGCACCTATCCATCAGTGACCATGCCGGTCACAAGTAACTGAAGAACGGACGTAATTAACAGTTCTAATGCAAAACTAAAACACCTTACTCTTAAAACATTTTTGAGGCTGACGTCAGGCTGAACATTCTCTTGTCGTTAAAAAGTCAGACACAGAAAATTTTTCAAAATCTTAAAATCACAGCGCTCTAACAAACTGCCAGAGATTAAAGAAAACGTACAGAGAAATAAAATATATATGAACAAAGTAAACAAAGCCTCCTCTGATTGATATGTTTCAATTTTATGAGGTAAATTTTCAATAAACACTTTACACTTTCGTTTGCTAAAAACTGCAATCTTGATCCAACAGGATTTGGAACTATTTCCGTTATCATTTATGGAATTCACGCAAAATGAGCAACGAATAAAGTGGATATAAAATTGTACAATTTTATACATGTACATAAAAGAATAGAATATCAATAAAATCTTATTTCAATATAATTAGGCGAGAAATTGCAATAATAAAAATTCGCCACACAAGACTATTAGTAAGATTCTTAGAACAATTTTTGATACAATTTAACTGCATATCCTATTTGACGGAAACATTTACCGCCTATCAGCACTGGCCTTGGGCAAGAAAAACTGGAAATTAAAGGCATAAAACTCCGTCTTACAACATTATTAATGTTATACACTGATTTAATTAAATAATTTAAAGCAGTATAACTTATTAAGTTAAAGAAAATCAAATTTTCGAAAATTAATGATCTTGCACAGGTTAATTTATCAAATTTTTAAATGAGGTCTAAATTTGCAACATACTCAAATCAATTCTATCGCGGACAAATTCATTTTTGGCAAAATTTCAGAAAGAAATATCCGAAATATTATTAGAAAAGTTAGTTTTAATCAAGTAGAAATAATTATTTTGAGAGCAGGTATTTGCGCTAACTGCACGTTACCTTAAAATATTAAAGTGCTCATGACACAATAGTTTTCAAACAATGTATTCAACAGTACATATAAATAAACTTATGAGTCAACAGAAATTTATGCAAAAATGGTAGAAAAATATAAATAAAGTGCATAATTATGCTTAAAATGCTAACTATGTACATGTATAATATAGAGATTTGTAATTATAACAAAAATAGTTTATTATTTACTGTTTACACCTGATGCTAAATACAATATTATACAACAGTCAATATATTTATAAGTGCGTTAACAAAAACGGTGAACCTGTACTCATTTTAGTAAACAATAAATGTAATTTAGTTCTCTGTTAAATAATTTACCCTTACAAAAATTAACAGAAAAACTATAAATAATGGCATATACAAGTTTACATGTAATAACTTAATTTAATCTTCTGAGATTTTTTCGTACTAGTTACGTAATTTATTTTCTGAATGTGTATCGTCGCACAATTGCACTTTTTAGTTACAGATTTACAGATGCACTACTATCAAGCACTAGTTATTGACAGTACTGTATTGTTTCTTAGTTCTTACCTCATGTCCATGACCATATTTTTTAACTCTGACTGAAAAGTTGAACTCGCTCCTTCCAGCGTCCTTTAGACAGGTACCAAAGTTTTTATAATATATACAAAACCACCCGTAAAACTAACTTTTAAATATAAATAATTGTATATAGGGGTTACACGTAGTCAGACGGTACTCATTATTATTGGTTAAACGACTAGAAGCGCATAACACAGTAACAAAGTGCAAAAATTCAACACATCATCAAGTCAAGATTCCATCTCGAGAACGTATCTGTTTCAGAAACAGCTAACAGACTTATTGCACAAGTTAACCGGAATCACAAACTCTTATGAACACGACTGACAACATTATATTGTTTTGCAAGTTCAACGATTTGGAAGTGTGTAGCAACGTGGTGACGTCAGACGCGCACTCTCAGCGCAGGTGCACTGAGTCTACTGGTGGCCGCTTGTGGTCTATGACTAGGGGTTCTGGGAACAAGCGACTAGAGCTATCAGCATGGTCTAGTGGACAGACAGCTACTGAGTGTTGTAATTACAGCAATAAACAGATTCGCGGATAGCGAAAGGAAGGCGAGGTAGGAAAGACAGACAGAGAGGAAAACGGAACGTTTAAGAAAAAAAGCACAGATTAAAACGTAAGAAAGAGAAAGAAAAATAAGAGTATGTGGAAAGAGAAAAAGATTGAAGAAAAATGGAAAAAGTGGAACAGAAAAGGGTTTAAGCAGAATACATGTCACTTAACAGAGAGGAAATGGGAATGACTAAAACAAGAAAGTCAAAGAAAGTATAAAAAAGCAAATGAACAAGTAAAACAAAGAAAAAAGTAAGATATATAAAAATGAGGAAACAGAGTGGGAAGATAAAATAATTAATAAGCAAATAACAGAACAAAAAACAGGAAGGAATAAAGGAAAAAGATAAAAAAATAATTTTTTATACTACATTAAATGTGTTTAAAGCATTCAGACTGGCAGGAATACATTTCAAACTTTCACCATTTAGAATTTCTAGTGCCTAATTATTAGGAATGAGCATCAACGTTTGAATTTGATTCAAACCTAAAATTATGGATTAAAAATAGGTACTTTAACTACGTATCAAACGCCCTTTGACCTTAAAACATTTTAATCAGCGCAATTTAGCTGTGATTTCTGAACATATTTTTACATAAATATTAGTGTTTTGACTACAGAATAAAATCAGGTGATATACACGATGTTTGTGAGACCGCCGCCTTTTGTTTGAAAATCTTTAGTATTGAAATCACATTCGAAATCTCAAAATTCCGTTTAATTCGAGATCGAAAATTGCAAATTCTGTTCGATTCGAATTGCTTTTTGGCGAGAAGATGATCACCCTTACCAACTAACAAGTAAGAACACATAAAAAGCGTGAAGGTTAGGGCAGGGAAGAAATCAGGAACTTCACGTGACTTCATTTTAGATGTTGCCAAAAGGGTGTCGCGGTTCAATTCTTATTTGGCATACTGTTTTTTCATTGCATTAAGAATTATTTTTTCCATTTCTATAATATTTTGCTGTCAAATGTCATTTAAAATTAAGAGTTAAATGCAACAGTAACATAAATATTTTACCTGCAAGACAATGAAGCCATTAATTTAATTTTCAGTTAATTAAGAAGAACATTAACCATCTAATTGCTGGTAATTATGCATCAGCAGGTGGCGTCTTAATTACACTTTACCTGGTTGGAAATCAAACAGTTAACAAAACCTATTATAGATCGTACTGCAGGTATGCAGAACTCAAAGGACTGCAGCCACTGCAGAACACACAGCTTGTGCTGCCACCTTTTAGTGAATAAAGTACTAATGTAATGGTTTATTATTAATTCTTGCCCTAAGCAATAAACAAATATTACAGAGGTTAATATTCAACACTGATAAGAGTATGTACCTTGAGTTCGTCATCAGCAACAGGCCTATAACTTGAGATCTACAGAAAGTGACGTTCTTTCCCATATTTACACATTAATACACAATTATTATATCTAACATTGCAGTTAAAACTATATAATGATAATATATTATAAGTTCTTCATAGCTTTAAGTAGCAAATGAGAGATGGTTATTTCCTAATTATATGAATAATATTAATCAGAAATTATTATTATTATTAAATCAGAAATCTAAAATTTAATGCGAGCGCTGACACAAAAACAACTTTGATCACACAATAACAATGTTATACACAACAGAAATAGTACTTGTGCCAACTGCCAAGTAATACAAAGAGAGTAGTGAATCTACTGGAATGTAAACTCGAGAAATTCAGCTGGTTAACTTCTCTGGGATTTTACAAAATTTACAGTAAGAATGTCCGACCACAGTATCTTTAGCTTTCAATCAGTTGTTTTATTACAATCAGGGAAAAAATTGAACAAGAATCCCAGACAGAAGCAGTTGGAAGATTCCCCATATTTTGAACTGATCAAGTTGTAGTTATGATAATAATTGGTCGAGATAATAATAACAATGATGGCTAGAGTTTACAATACCCCACACACAAGAAATTAGTTCATGAAGCAGGTTAGGATTAGGGTTAGGAGTTGGACTAAGGATATGGTTGGGGCTAGGGCTAGGGAAGGGTCCTTATATTATGCGGGGAACTGTAAACTCCTTCCGTAATAATAATTATAGTTACATGTGTCAAACCAATACGACGGTCTCGTTACATTTAATTTAGTACTCAATTTTTTACTATGAACTACTCAATGTACTATGAACAGATTTTCTACTGCAAAACATTACCGCATATCTAAAAAAGTTGAGTAATTGATTTTTTTCTAAAATTCTACAGATTTGGATCACACCGAATATTGGACCTAATTCTTTTGTTTCAAAGATGAGAACTGGATGCAAAAATCTAAAAAATAAGCAGGATAACTGGGACGTTACGACTTTTGTGTGTTGTAGTAAAATCTGCCATACCGAAATGGCCACGCTGCACTGTCTATATGTCTGCAGCCACAGATATGCCCTTGGTGAGTGTCCAGGATCTTGATAGTTCAAGATTGTTTCACAGTATTGTTTCAGGGATTGTTCCACAGTATTGTTTCAAACAAGTGTAGCATATTTAGTACAGTTAGTAAATTCAATGAGCTATTATTAACTAATTTAGAGTTGATGATTCTGTGTGTTCAAGAACAAACTGGAACTGTTTTAGGCCATCTTAGTTATGACAAAGTAGTTTTTAATTATAACAAAGCAGTGTTGTTTTTTGTCGTCTATAAATCATATCGCTTAATACTTCATCGTTTTTTATGTTGCTATAAATTTCAGAAACCAAATCTAAGTCTGCCAAAACTTTCAACTGAAGACTGGCACGAAATAGTTACATTAAAATAGCTACTGCCTTTACTGTTCTGTCACCCACTAGTATAATGAAAGTCTAAGAGATAACAATAGTCTACTCTACCTGCAAACGCTGCCGCACACCCTACCTCTTGAAAATTGACATTAGATATCATCAACAATATTTGTTCAGTTGTATTTTACTACTGCATTCTAACCAGTTACAACGTTTTGGATTTAGTGAGCCCACATATTCGTCACTTGCACATAAAAGGAGCTGATAAAGGTACAGTTATGAAATCTTCTACCACAGGTGTGTACCTGATAATTAATTATCACGATACTAAAAGTTACTAAAAGCAAAGACAGGTTAACCATGAAAAATTTTATTCGTACATTCAATTCCAAATTTTTCATGTGTATATTCTCGTTTAAAACAGTCTACGGCATGAGTAGAAATCTAAGAACAGTTCCTTACCCATTTCAAATGATTGAAATAGATTTAAAACACTGCTAATTTACTGTTAAAGACCACCAGTCACATCAAAAACACAAATCTACAGGCCACAACGTTGCCTGTCTTCTTGCACGGAGGCGCCCTCTGTTCTACAAACAAGTGTAAATTGTTACTCAATTTTTAACTACACGATGCCGCCACCTAAATACTCGCCGAGCATTGAGCAATTGAGAAGCCGTTGCTATGCGTGAGTTTATCCACCTGCACTTAACAATAAAAGTGTTTTGTAAAGGTTTCGGTTATAAAAATGTGCCTCCGCAATTGCTGTTATTTATTTCAAGTCAGTTGACAGATTTCATATCGCAAGATGTATAAGAACGCTATTGTTCGGTACCCGGAAAATTACCCTGATAGACCACGATCCGAACAGGTAAGGAAAAAAATCTAAATTGAACTGTTAGTGTTAATAATATCGATGGTTATTAGTTAATGGCTAGTATTGCCTATTGCACTGGTAATTGGTAAGACTACAAAGGAGCTAGTTTAAACTCCGGTCATTACGAAATGGCTACGTTAGCCCAACGGATGATCTTCAATAAGTTGAATAAAAAATAATAATTATCAAACCACACAGTTTTAATGTTTTTACACTTGTGTATGCTGTAAGGTGGGATCAAACTGCAGTTTTGACTGAATCAGTTTGTAGCTCATTTTCAATGATGCTCGTCTTTATGGTGTTCTGTCACTGTGCGGATTAAAGTTGCGCTTACGTAGCATCTGGATGCGGATGTGTTTTCCTGCTGCGGAACAGCCTGTAGAAAAAAAGTGATAGGAAATAGCTGCCAAAAAGAATAGCACAAACGGGTGCATTAGCAACAATATAAACCGATTTTATCTACCCCGAATCCGGATGCTATATAAACGCCACTTCAGGGTTCAA
Source organism: Tubiluchus corallicola (assembly GCA_030141605.1). Lineage (NCBI taxonomy): Eukaryota > Metazoa > Priapulida > Priapulimorpha > Priapulimorphida > Tubiluchidae > Tubiluchus > Tubiluchus corallicola. The sequence goes on along the minus strand of JAQGDQ010000593.1, from coordinate 21,670 downwards.
TAATTGATGGACACAAAATGCAGTTCTTATAGGACCAGTGCACAGGTATTATACTGTGCGCTGTTTTTCCAAGAAGTAGATCTCTGATTTTCCAAAATACTAACTGCTTAATATTGTATTCCATTTCCAAGCAAATGGCATGACTTGGGTGATGCTAATGTTCACTGATTTAAATTAATTATTATTAAAGTGTTACTATTATTAATTTATTTGAGACAGAAAATGCATGAAAGAGCCAATGTGTAGGAGTCAACGTGTTGTTTATTTGTGCGGACGATTGTTTTGACAGCAACTCTCATTTTGATTGCTATAAATCAAGCCAAAACATGTAGTCAGTACAATTTATGACAATGTTACCAAAATGTTGTGGAGATCGCTGGCGTGAAACAGAATTGCATAGAACACTGTAGAATGTTCCGCCGCCGATGACCGCGTTAGCGTCTCCTTAGCGTCTGGATTGTTCTTGAACATTTCTTCGAGAAATTTCTTCGAGGACAGCAGAGGAAAAGAGAGAGGACAAAGAGAGAGAGAGAGAGAGAGGATAGACATGAAGGGAGAGGAGAAGAGAAGAGTATGAGAGGAGAGGCGAGGCGAGGCGAGGACAGCAGAAGAGAAGAAAGGGGAGAGGCGAGGACAGAAGAGGAGAAGAGAGAGGACAAAGAGAGAGAGAGAGGATAGAGAAGAAGAGAGAGGAGAAGAGAAGAGTATGAGAGGAAAGGCGAGGCGAGGACAGCAGAAGAGAAGAAAGGGGAGGTTCGAGGACAGCAGAGGAGAAGAGAAAGGAGAGAGAGAAGAGAGAGGAGGGAGAAGAGAGGAGAGGCAAAAACAGCAGAAGAGAAGAGAAATGATAAAGAGATAGTTGTTAAAGTAGTTTCCAATCACCTAGCAATTTAGGTTGCAAGGTTAAGCAAAAGAAAGCAAATGCATGTTGATTTTCATTTATCATGCAAAGTTTGTGTGAATGGCTTCAAGTTCGACTGAATGTGTAACCATTAGAGTGGCTTCAACTTAGACTGAATGTGTAACCATTAGAGTGGCTTCAACTTAGACTGAATGTGTAACCATTAGAGTGGCTTCAACTTAGACTGAATGTGTAACCATTAGAGTGGCTTCAACTTAGACTGAATGTGTAACCATTAGAGTGGCTTCAACTTAGACTGAATGTGTAACCATTAGAGTGGCTTCAAGTTGGACTGAATGTGTAACCATTAGAGTGGCTTCAAGTTGGACTGAATGTGTAACCATTAGAGTGGCTTCAAGTTGGACTGAATTAACCATTAGTGATAATTGCTGTTTGCTTAAGCCCATCAATAAAATGAGCCGTGTGCTTTGATGTCAAATTGCATGCTGCTTAATTAAAAAGCATAATTGCCACCAGGAGTGCATATTTGTCAAATTGAATATCAAAGGTTCCAGTAAATGGTTGTGTCATCCAGCCAATGAAATTCACTCATAGAAATCAAGTTTTTATATTATAGTAATGTTCACCATGATTGGAAGAGCTGCGAAGAGATACGTGTAAAATGTCATAATAAGTTTTGAAAAATGTCACTTGTTTTAAAACGTACGTACCTTATAATAATGTCAATTTTTGATAGTGTAATAATATAAGTCATAAGTCATTTATTTCACATTACAAATTTACAATAGTTTCATGTACAATATCTAGTGAAAGGGCCTACAATGAATATAATACAAATAAGAAATACTGAACAGGAAAAGCCTCAAACACTGTTCACCTATATACGAAGGTAAATGTGTTGAGGGCAATCAAAAAGCAGGGCTTGCTAGATTGTCCCACACTGTGATAGGAAAAAATTAATGGAGATAATCTGAAAATTTAAAGTGAATCGTGTGATAAAAAAACATTAGTGCTTAAAATGGAATGATGTAATGAATGAAGCTCATATATGAGATGATATAAAAGATAGAAAGACTATTATTTGTTAATAGTATGTAAAATTAAGATAACTTGATTAAGCTAACACCACTGTTTTGCAACTACTGCGAGGATGGATACTGATAGAAATTTTGATTACTTGCTGATACTTACTTAAAATTAGATTTTTTAGCATTTTTTAGCATTTTTTTGAATCTAGTAATATTTATGCTTTTGTAATAATATTTATGGCTTTCTTCAAAGGAAAGGACAAATTACTTACCATATCCGGTTTACTTTATTGTAATTACTAATACTTAAAAAAATATAACAAAGAAATTTGCAAAAAATTTGTCTATAAAGTATTAGTTTTTACTACCGGAGTCCTGTCATTGTAAAGAAATTTTGGTTTTTGCCATTCGCTTGCAAATTATGACGTAACTGGGAGACTTCGTGGCTTTCCGTAAGCGCGTTGTGGCCTAAACTAATTCAAACTTCTGCAGCTTACCTAATGTTCAACCATAAATATCTCAAAATTAGTTATCTAATTTTTTGTTATAACTTATACTTTTGATGGAAATTGACAACGCTGTTCTTCAACTGATGTATGACATCACTGGTGGAATAATGAGTGTTGTATGACATCACTGGTGGAAAAATGAGCGTTCAAAATGGGAGCCTCAAGGTGTGAAATGATATCGACTAAAGTAAATTTTACTAATTAGTAATTACACAATGCGCTTATTGCAGGTTTATTACAAAAATGTTTTCGCAAGTATTGAAATAAACCTAGGTAATGACTGATTGTCTTAGGTTTAATTTTGTTCCACCCTGTACACGAGTTGTTGAATCCCGGGTTGATTTGAAACCAGGTTGAGTTGTTCTTAATTTCATCAGTGCAGTTGTTTTAGGCCACCTTGTAGAAGGTGATTTGTTGCCCTTCGTTGGCGTTCAATCAGTCTCATCAGTGCTGTTGTTTTAGGCCACCCCGTAGAAGGTGATTTGTTGCCCTTCGTTGGCGTTCAATTGCTTTTTCGTGCTGGTAACATGGATAATGGTTGTGTTGTTCTCAATCTCATCAGTGCTGTTGTTTTAGGCCACCCTGTAGAAGGTGATTTGTTGCCCTTCGCTGGCGTTCAATTGCTTTTTCGTGCTGGTAACATGGATAAAGGTTGAGTTGTTCTCAATCTCATCAGTGCTGTTGTTTTAGGCCACCCCGTAGAAGGTGATTTGTTGCCCTTCGCTGGCGTTCAATTGCTTTTTCGTGCTGGTAACATGGATAAAGGTTGAGTTGTTCTCAATCTCATCAGTGCTGTTGTTTTAGACCACCCCGTAGAAGGTGATTTGTTGCCCTTCGTTGGCGTTCAATCAGTCTCATCAGTGCTGTTGTTTTAGGCCACCCCGTAGAAGGTGATTTGTTGCCCTTCGTTGGCGTTCAATTGCTTTTTCGTGCTGGTAACATGGATAATGGTTGTGTTGTTCTCAATCTCATCAGTGCTGTTGTTTTAGGCCACCCTGTAGAAGGTGATTTGTTGCCCTTCGCTGGCGTTCAATTGCTTTTTCGTGCTGGTAACATGGATAAAGGTTGAGTTGTTCTCAATCTCATCAGTGCTGTTGTTTTAGGCCACCCCGTAGAAGGTGATTTGTTGCCCTTCGCTGGCGTTCAATTGCTTTTTCGTGCTGGTAACATGGATAAAGGTTGAGTTGTTCTCAATCTCATCAGTGCTGTTGTTTTAGACCACCCCGTAGAAGGTGATTTGTTGCCCTTCGCTGGCGTTCAATTGCTTTTTCGTGCTGGTAACATGGATAAAGTATGGAGTTAATGTAGCTTGGTTACTTAGAGAAAATGAATGTTAATTCTAGAACACCGAACTGCCATTTAATGAGTTTGTAATGGTGTTCGTGTGGGCATGTAAGGAAATCTATATGGGTTAGCGAAAGTTTATGTTGATTTATATCAAACGAGGTTCATATTTAAGTATTTATCGATTGGCAACAATGTAGTACAAATGTAGTGAAGATCAATACTGATTTGGTTGTGAACACAGCGAGAGCGAAATGGTTGGTTCAGACAAAGACTCGGCTCACACTTGGCTTATATCACTGAGTCAGCCATTCTATTGTGTAAATCTTTCAACAGGTTATATGCAGGTCTTATACTGTTTTATGCAAGTTTTGTTTCATGCTTTCTTATCTTTAATGACATTTTAAAAAGGTGTTCTAGTTCAGAATGTAATAGTAACAGTTTTAACAACTGGCTAGAATCTTACCTAGTTCATTTTTTCTTGTTCCCAAGCAAGATCCTGCTAGTAAATCATTTTATGCACAGACTAATGCATATCTAAATAAAGTCCCTGTAAAACAACTGAAGTTACTGAACTGATGCGGCAGACCGCTTTATTTTATGCACGGACTAATGCATATCTAAATAAACTCCACGTAAAACAACTGAAGTTACTGAACTGATGCGGCAGACCGCTTTATTTTATGCACAGACTAATGCATATCTAAATAAACTCCATGTAAAACAACTGAAGTTACTGAACTGATGTGGCAGACCGCTTTGTTTTACACATGTCACATGGCAGTTGTAGTAAAGACGTGTTGCTGTGGTGTATTTAACTTTTGACCTGCGGCACACAACGAAACTGTGAAAAGGCTTATTTATTAAATGGGGCAGTGGTGAGTCTGGTAGTGAAGAGATGGGTGTCTCGGTGTTCTGCAATTTTTGGTGTTTTATTTTCTCTTGTTTCATTATTTATTTTTTATTTTATTTCCAGCTGGTTGATCTACACGTGTTTGTGCTGCCTGCTGATCTCTGGAACGATAAAGTCAACTGTGCCTACAACCAAGTCATCGACAACTCCATATCTGCTGGATTTGTCAGGTGGGTTCAGTTAGTTGGTCATTATAATTGACCACAGTGACCAGCTGATGACGCTGACCATAGTGAATGCTCACTGGTATAGTAAGAAATGATTGCATTGAAATCTGGTAGGAAGACTAGTTAGTCGACAATTTACGACCTATGCAACTTACGACAGTTCGACTTTGCGACCCGACCACAACTTAATTTATTAATTTTATTTCACTTTTAGCTCATACTTCTGCCTTTTTAAGCAAATTTTTCTTAAATAACCATCTGTTTCGATAAATTGATCCGTAGGCACTGGCATATATAGTGTACAGTCAACCTCGGATATAAAGGACTCCTCTGGACTGGAAAAAACCGTCCCTTATATCCGCTGTCTCTTGTAACCGAAGTTGAGTCTGACCGAGGATGTATCTAGAATTGTACTTTTACCCATATTTTTATGGATTGTTGCTACACATTCAGTGGAAACGGTATGTAGGAAGCTCCTTCAGTGATGCGAGATGTATGTGACAGCGGAAACCGAGCTGTTTGAAGCCCGAGTTTGCGAAAAATTGAAGTTAAAAAACCATCAATTTCACTTTGATCATAGGGTCCCTTATATGGGAGGTAATTTACCTGGGTTTCTATTACGCGGGACCCAAAGATATCGTCCCTTATATCCGAGTACCTTGTATACGAAGATTTTTACATAGGAAAAACGTTACGAAAAATCAAGACCAGTGTTTGTGGTCCATTATAAGCAAGTGTCCTTTATAAGTGAGTGTCCTTTATAAGCAAGTGTCCTTTATAAGCAAGTGTCCTTTATAAGTGAGTGTCCTTTATAAGCGAGTGTCCTTTATAAGCAAGTGTCCTTTATAAGTGAGTGTCCTTTATAAGCGAGTGTCCTTTATAAGTGAGTGTCCATTATAAGCAAGTGTCCTTTATAAGTGAGTGTCCTTTATAAGTGAGTGTCCTTTATAAGTGAGTGTCCATTATAAGCAAGTGTCCTTTATAAGCGAGTGTCCTTTATAAGCGAGTGTCCTTTATAAGCGAGTACTTTATACCCGAGGTTGACTGTAACAATAATAATATGTGAGTTGTGATAGACAAATATTTTACACATAGATCTATTGCTGTGTAATATGTTTATTTAGGTAAGTTGCTCAGCATCTTAGAAATGACCATTTACTATTTCTGACTTGTTTTCATTCTTTCCTTCAGAGTTCTCCCTGAAACGACCATCTACTACGTCCGGGAGGAGATAGAGAAGCAGCTCGGATATGAGATCATTCCGCGGGACTACTTTTTTCTGAAGAGCGTCGGAAGATGTCTAGCTCAGGTACGTTAAGGAACCAATCGCACATGTGCGCAACCGGTGGGCGTCTTTAGATGCGGGATACTTCAAAGAAATGTTTTTCTCGAGAGAGGTACAGGTAGCGTGGTGGTGATCGATAATTTACATTGTAAGTGGTGGTGGGCATTAAGTGCATCGTTCCATTCACGATTTATTGCGGAATTGCTGCCATTTTACCTCGCATTTTCTCATATTGATTCTTGGCCATTGATTACGTGCAAATAGCCTTCAGCACAAATCATTGAATGCAGAAATATATATAGGTTATTGACGTCGTTAGGCGCAACTTATGAACGTAAACAGTTAACGAGTGGCAGGTTTTTTGTTGCGTGATAGGTTGCTGAGTCAGAGACTACATTTTCCTCTGTTCGATATTACCCGAAATGAAATATATAATAGCTTGACCATTTGTCGAATAAGCATTTTCACAGTACCAGCGACTGATGATGATGATGATCATGAAAAGGTCAAAGGTTAAGTGTAATACTGATAAGTTAAATTGTTGAAAAGGCACATGTAAACACGTAGCGCCATCTGTTGACGTAAAAAGTCGGAAAATATCATCATTTGGCACCTTTAAAAAGACAAATTATTCTAAGACGAAATGAATGAATATATCAATCAATGTTTAAATGTAGGAGTGAATAACAAATGAATGAATATAACAGGGTTGCCGAAAAGTCACATGTAAACTTTTTCGGGTAACTGTGCTGTACAAAATACGTAGCGCCATCTGTTGACGTAAAAAGGTATGAAAATATTATATGGTGCCTTTAAAAAGACAAATTATTGTAAGACGAAATGAATAAATATGTCAATCAATGTTTGAATGTACGAGTGAATAACAAATGAATGAATATAACTAGGTAAATGAATTACTGAATGGATTTCTGCAGTATTTATTCTTCACTTGTGCACATCATTCCTGGGATGACGACACACTTGCTTTACAAATTTGCAAAATGCATTAAGCTGAAGTCTATCTGGTATCTGTGCTGACGGAAGTCCCATTGATTTTATTCTTGACTAATTAATGATTGTAAACAAGAGGCTGCATTTGTACATAGGAACGCACTGTTGACTGTTATAAAACAAACCCTGTTATTGATTAATGAATTCATTCACAAAGTCAGACTGGTACAGGGTGGAATTCTACAGTGATTTTTATGATGAACAAATACAGTGGATACTCTAAAAATTTAATTTCAGAAAGAAGATGAGAGAAAATCTTATGTGGTTTTTTAATTTTTTCGTTTACTAACAATGTTTTGCATTCACTCATTCATTCGTCCACTTTCTCATTCATTTCTGCCCTCTTCATTCATTTTTCCATCGTTAATTGGAATATTTTTCACACCACTAGCTGCTATTGTTTGGCTTGCTGCCATATAACAGTAACTGATGATGATGATGATGTTGTTGATGATTATGATGACGATGATGTTGTTGATGATGGTGATGATGATGATGATGATGGTGGTGGTGGTGATGATGATGATGATGATGACGATGATGTTGTTGATGTTGTTGTTGATGATGATGATGATGATGATGATGATGATGAAGATGGTGATGATGATGATAATGATGATGATGTTGATGATGGTGATGATGATGATGTTGTTGTTGTTGTCGATGATGATGGTGATGATGATGATGATGTTGTTGTTGATGATGATGATGATGATGATGATGATGCTGACGATGGTGATGACGATGATGTTGTTGTTGTTGTTGTTGATGATGATGATGATGATGATGAAGATGGTGATGATGATGATGTTGTTGTTGTTGTTGTCGTTGTTGATGATGATGATGATGATGGTGACGATGATGATGTTGTTGTTGTTGATGATGATGAATCTTTTATTGAAGAAAATTATACTACAGAGAGTGCTCCCATTTGCAGACAGATGTTTATGGCAGCAAATTCACCTTTATTTTCATTTCTAGGTTCGAGCGAAACAAGAGCAGCAACTCAAAGTGAAGCATTTCTGTCCACCACTGGTGAGTGTTCCTACGGAAGTTCTTACTCAAGATCGTTGGTCGCGTGTTCTTATTTTATTGCAAACGAGGAGAATATCTCAGTGATGACTGTGTGCGCTTTGCATTTGAAGTTACGCAACACTGTGCCTGTTTACTAAAATGATGAGTGACTGTTTGTGGACATCTGCTATACTATCTTTAGTTACTTATGTTGACGAGAGAAGATTGTGTATAAGACTCGCCAATTTGATGTGTTATTTTTAAAGGAAAAGAAAACGCTCTTCAAAGATAAAGCACAAAAATTTTCCTTGAAATTTTATATGCTGTCTCACTGCATGCAGGGCTTCAGTTAATAGTGATGCTGTATAAATCTTGTAAATTTAAGCTCCGCAATAACTGTTAGGCACAGCCATTTTGTAAATCGTTGGAAACAAGTTTAGATAACATTGCGTAAAGTTTGAAAAGATAATCGGACATTCGTAGCACACTGTTTGCTAACTAAGCAAAAGTTTAAAAACACTTTTTATATTATTAGTTTAAACTTTAAAAACTATTTTAAAGAGTAAATTGGCTATAAAGAAAGATGAGCTGTGTTAAGCATTCTGTCTGTAAAGTAGTTGGCTTTAATTATAACATTAATGTGAGTTCCTATAGATATTGAACCTATGGAGATTATAGGTTCAAATCACGTTGAAAACACCGTCTGATCACCGAAGTTAAGCAACGTATAGCCTGGTTAGTACTTGGATGGGTGACCGCCTAGGAATACCAGGTGCTGTAGACTTGTGGGATGCCCACACTGTATCTCGTCACTAGGCGGAGGAGCTGTACAAGCAGCCAATGGCTAGAGGACGGAGGAAGTCAAGTGACCCAAAGGCCATGTGTGGAGGAGTAAACCTTCCAAATCAGGAGTGGAGCCCTGAAGGCGGAGCAGTGCAGCATGCTCACTGACTCTGGCAGCTCCTGCAGCCAACCTGGTGCCAAACGTACCGCTCCGCTTTCCTTTGGACTACACCAGGGAGGAAGAGAGGGGGTTCCTGTTGTCTGGGCAACTCAGGATCTCCATACACCTTGCACAGGCGTGCGCCCTGAAGACGTTCAAGGATCGCACTGCTCAGCCACAGTCGCCGCTGCAGCTCCATCAATGTGATCAATAACTGATTCTCTTGGCGCACATTCCACTGTCTTCCGAGACAGAAGGATGCCACAGCCAGAGATTATAGGTATCAATAGTGTTAGATGTCAGTGGATGTTTGTCACTGAACTCTAGAACCCTCTCACCCTCCGGTCCGGCGATGATTTCCCCCTGTCACCCCCACCCTGCTAGACCTCTGCAGTTCACCGTGGGCTGCAATACTCTACTAATTGTTCTCGTTGTTTGTGTTTATGCAGAACATGCTGCCCGAGTTGTTTATTCTGACCAGCGAGGTCCGCTCTCGTGCGCAGACGTTCTTGACCACCAGTGATGCCTCGTGGTCCGAAGACGGCTTGGACCACGATCACAAGTCAAAGCATGCAGATGAAGGTAAGCAGACATGTTGTTCTCGAGAGTAAAAAGTTACGACATCAATGGAGTATTCTAGATAGAATATAAATGTACTTTTATCTACACTCAGCTATCAGTATGAGTTCACACTTTCGTGATGATTTAGTTGCTGAACAATGGCATTGTTTAAGACACTTGTGCCAGTTTCAGAAAAAAAGTGCAGCTTCCATCGTTACATCATACCCTTCTTACAGGTTTCATTTTCATCTTGTAAGAGACAATGACAAAAACACAATGACAATAGAAACAATGACAGAAGACACAATGGAAGGAAAATAATAAGCCTTTTCACAGCTCCAGCGATTGATGATGATCGTGAGAAGGTCAAAGGTTAAGTGTACCAGACAATGCATTTGTGTACACTTAACAATGTCTCACAACTCATTCTGTTGTAATAGTTACAGTTTTAACAACTAGCTAGAACCTTACCTAGTTCATTTTTTCTTGTTTCCTAAGCAAGAATGTGCTAGTAAATCACTCTACTCACAGACTAATGCATAATTTAGTAAAGTCCACTTAAAACAACTGAACTTGCTGAACTGATGTGGCAGATGGCTTTGCGTTACCCACATCTCACGTGACGGTTGTAGTTAAGACGCGTTGCAGTGGTACTCATCAGACTAATGTATAATTTAGTAAAGTCCACGTAAAACAACTGAACTTGCTGAACTGATGTGGCAGATGGCTTTGCGTTACCCACATGTCACGTGACAGTTGTAGTTAAGACGCATTGCGGTGGTACACTTAGTACACTTGACCTCTGACCTGCAGCAACTGCGTGCAACGAAACTGTGAAAAGACTTATTGTAAGCGCTGATTTGTAATCTAGATTGCAACGCAAGTTAGTGTGGTGTCCATGGCGGATCATGTCACCGGATTTACACATCTACCTATCCAGCGTTAATTCAATAATTCGATCAGTCGATTAACAATTATTCAAGCGATCAGTCATGTAATTGTTCAAGTTATGCTAAAATTTCTAAGAATTTTCCAGTAAAATCTGAAATGTTTGCTTGTGATGTGAGAGCAGGTAATTTATAAACTATTAAAGCAAATCTTGTGGAATTTGTAGGTGGCGTGTCCCCCGACAACGTCCTGACTACCGTCCGCAATGGTGACCCACAGAATGGTGACCCAATGTACAGCGCTCTCAGCGTGTCTCCGACAGATTCGGAACTACAGATGTCCGTCCCGGGAAAGAAAGTTCATGCTGTACAGAAGAGAGGTGCCACACCCAGCACGGACGATTCCGGTGTTCTTCTGTCCGACAACGGCACCCAGACAGAAAGGTTGGTCTTGTATCAGGTGTAATTATTGGCATGCGCTGCTTGGAACTATGTTGATGCTTGATCCCCTTAATCACCTTGATCAGAATCAAGGATCAAGGATGACTCCGGTGTTTCTCTGTCCGACAACGGCACCCAAACAGAAAGGTTAGAACTATGTTCAAAAAAGTGGAATCCATGGAAGTAAGGATCAAGAAATTTAAAGGAAAACAGGATGATTGTGGAAATACGAGTTCAGAATAAAGAATGCTCTAAAATATTGAAAACTACAATAGCTTATTTTAAATCAAAGCTTAGATTAAATAATAATTACGTCAGACACTCAAATTTTGTTAAACTTTTAAAGCTACGCGTGGCTCAGTGAATCTACTAAGACTGGCAATGATGCCTTTTCGTCACATTCGCGTGGCCGACAAATAGAAGGCGGTACCGTGATAGCCATGATCATGAACTGCAGTTTTAGTTTCTGACGTCATATGACGTAGAGCCCATTTTCGTGACATCACGCATTTAAGCAGTAATACTTACGCAAACGTGCTTGACTCACAAGGGGAGATGCCTGCCATTGCACAAACTGTAGTTAGTTTCTGAGCAATAGCTGTGTTCGGTTGCCATTAATTAACTTTCTAAGCAAATTATTCAAATATAAGAAACAATTGCTAACTTTTATAGGTAAGAAAATGTATATTTTCGACAGTAAATTTAAATGAGATTGAGTCTAAACAATCGTCCGGTCTATCTTTAATGCATGTATGTCCATGTTTTTATCAGTCTTAAGTCTTAGATACAGTGTACGTTATGAAGCTTCAGTTTTACACAAAAATAGAAGAAAATGCCCTAAGATTTTTTGATACATTTTTAACTTTTTCTTGGTGGTTTACATAGGAGAAAATTATGTGATTTTTATCTTTAACGAGTAACACATTCATGTCTGAAAAATGCTGCCTGATTGGTTGCTTTTAATGACCATTTTGTGTGTAATGTTGCATTAAATCAACAACAGTACATTTATACATTGTATTTTTAATGCAGTTCTATGAAGGACGAATCGGTCTCTGCCGACTACGGCTACAATGTCGAAACTGGACAATATGACATACTGACCGACGAGGAAATAGCTCGAAACGAAACGGTGAAGGGTCTTCGCCGCCCGGAAGCGTACGCGGCGGCCGAGCAGGGCATCCGAGTTGCCAAGAAGCGGAAGGGCGGCGGAGGCATTCCCAGGAGAATAACAAACAAATCCAAAAACCCGAAAGAAAACGAAGCGAAAATGAGTACGGTAGACGAGTCGGCAGTAAACGGTGGTGATAATGCGGAAGTTGCCGACGATGTTGTACTTAATGAAGCGAGAAGGATCGAGCACATGGAGAACGGAATTGACGTGGACGAGGTTGGATCAGGTTTACCGGAGAACAGGAGCAGTGAAAATGACTTAAGCCTACCACTTACTCTGAGGTGACTATTATTCGTTTTATTAGTATAATAAACTGTGTCTTAATGTAATGAGTTTGTGGGTTTGTCAGTACTCGGTAGAGGTGAACGTTCTTTACCAGAAAATGAATTCAAATCAAATTTTTTGAACTGGCATCAAACTGAATTTCCAGATGAATCTGAATCGAACTCGAATGCAATTGATTTCTCAAATAAATTTTCTACTCACTAACAGAAACAGTCTCACAAAGATCTTGCATATTACTCGATTTTGTTCTGCAGTAAAAGCGCAAACAATTTGTTAAAAATTTATGCACAGAAATTGAAACTATATCGCTCTGAATTGAATTTGAGGTAAAAAAGTCGTTTGAATCGAATTGGAACGTTCAATTTTGATCCGAATGCTCACTCAGAGTCAGTGCTCACAATTAATTCAGATATTAAACAGTTAAGGCTGTTCTCAGAAATAGCAAATGAACCAGCACTTTAATTTACTCTGTCGTGATGTACAGGGCACAAGCGTGAGGGGACAGAAAATTCTTCTGGAGTTCAATGACTGTTAATTATTAATTACTAAATCAGTCGATTAATCAGTCGGAAACTATGTACTCCCTCTTCCAAAAACAAATATAATGAAACAGTCATCAAAATATAATGATATTAAAATATGGTCATCAATTCCGCGTGAAATGAAAACTCTTAATCTTTATCAATTTAAAAAAGCATCAAAGAATTACCTACTACAACGGTATAATTAACTCACAATTTTACTCATCCTGATCTTAAGTTACTAACAAAACTTATTTTGTTCTAATGTACGTTATAACTGATGAAAATGTAATGTTAATTATCAATTGTTTCACTTATCTGGAGGAGGACTCGAAAGCTCAATGCTCCTTCCCCCTCCTCACAGTAACTCGCATAGTTTATTTATTTTTTTCAATGTTATATCAATTTATATGTATTGATAGATGTATTTATATGTATTTATATGTATTTACAGAACCGACATTAACAAATCAATTAACATTTTTTCCTAAAAAGAAAATTGCCTAGTCAGAGGTCATCATAGCTGACTTACAGCCTAAAAAAAGGCTAATGTTGTTACTTAACGGTAGTTTTAGGATGTCGTGTGGTTTGGCAGATCAATAATTTGGGAGAAACATTGAAGTTATTATGCTGCCTGATTACTTAGCCTGATTTCCTTTTAAAGGCAGGTTTTCAACACTGAAGTTAATACAAATGCCGATTGTATTATCGTGAGAACCTGCCTTTAAAAGGAAATCAGGCTAAGTAGGTTTGACTACGATATAGAACATAGAACATTTTATTTTCTCCAACTAGTTTGATATAAAAATTTTTTTTAAATATTACGTAATTATTATCCTGGAGCAGGGCAGGGAAGGACCATAGGGTCATCTAGTCTTCTGCCCTTTCTTGTAAATAGATTAGTATATTAAAATTAAATGGTGATGCTGCAGATAACAAAAACAAAAAATAAATAAGAAAAATATAATAATAAAAACAGTATAAATGATACAAATTATCAAAAAAGTAGTGAAAACAAAAAATGATAAAGTTAGATACCTAAATCTAAACAAAACAATACAATTAATCAGTATTTATTAGGGTAATAATCAGTAATTGTCATACAATAGGGGTCTTATTAACAAGAGAATTTGACCAATGTAAGTAAGGAAAGTTAAAAAACTGAGAGTATATAAATTTTGTAACTCATTTTGCATGTGTTATCGATTATTTTTTACATTTCAGTGACGAGAGTTTGACAACGTCACGGTCGAGTGGAAGTCAGAAAAGGTTTAGTAATTATATACGTCTTCTTGATCCTAAAATGATCGTTTTACTAGGATGTGGTTTAGGATAAAAGTGGTTTGTGTTGAAAGTGATGTGGTTTCTTTCTGTGTGTTGAAAGTGATGTGGTTTCTTTCTGTGTGTTGAAAGTGATGTGGTTTCTTTCTGTGTGTTGAAAGTGATGGGGTTTCTTTCTGTGTGTTGAAAGTGATGTGGTTTCTTTCTGTGTGTTGAAAGTGATGTGGTTTCTTTCTGTGTGTTGAAAGTGATGTGGTTTCTTTCTGTGTGTTGAAAGTGATGTGGTTTCTTTCTGTGTGTTGAAAGTGATGTGGTTTCTTTCTGTGTGTTGAAAGTGATGTGGTTTCTTTCTGTGTGTTGAAAGTGATGTGGTTTCTTTCTGTGTGTTGAAAGTTGATGTGGTTTCTTTCTGTGTGTTGAAAGTGATGTGGTTTCTTTCTGTGTGTTGAAAGTGATGTGGTTTCTTTCTGTGTGTTGAAAGTGATGTGGTTTCTTTCTGTGTGTTGAAAGTGACATGGTTTCTTTCTGTGTGTTGAAAGTGATGTGGTTTCTTTCTGTTCTCATCTTATTACATCTAAGCGCACGTATACTTTGCTAGCTTAGGTAGTTAGTTTGTTTTTTGACATTAACGTAAGAAAATGCGCTGTAAAATTTACAACAAATTTAAAGCTTACAACGAATGTCCATCTTGTATATTACACTCGTATCTCGGTTTGCCGCATAAAAGTGGGGAGACGTTGGTTTGAATTTGCCAATCGTCCGTATTTACTGATACTAAGCTAATACTGTAGGCACTGTGTATTAGACTCATGGTAATGTAGAATTAATCGTCTAATTGTTTCAGAAACGTCTAGTACCATCTAATTCATTATTTGAAAAAGACTTTAACATCCTCAGCATAGATGATTGTTCATTAGTAACTAGTAATTACTAAGCATATTGTAAAACGCAATTATGAAATATTGTAGTAAATCAGCTAACTTTTCTCGAAATCTGTTGCTGATGCTGAGGTGAACTAGAACAAGGAAACACGTCTAGCTGAACAATGCTGGCTCTACTGATTGGCAACAATAGGCTTTATAAAAACCTAAACTACGTCACGTGACATGTTTAGAGTGCATAGAAATGGGTGACCGACATTAGCCGATGGCCGATATTACCCCAATATACCCTATTGCCCAGATGTATGGTCTGACACTTATTTTATCTTTTATGCTAATCATCTCAGCTTAAGTCAAATCCGTCTCTTCTAGCCTGTTACATAATGATAGTATGCGTTGTTATTCTCTCACGTTCTAGTAATTTTAATGTAACCGGCAAAACTGTACAGAATTATACATTTCATTGATTCAATATACAAAATTATACATTTCATTGATTCAATATACAAAATTATACATTTCATTGATTCAATATACAAAATTATACATTTCATTGATTCAATATACAGAATTATACATTTCATTGATTCGATATACAGAATTATACATTTCATTGATTCAATATGCAGAATTATACATTTCATTGATTCGATATACAGAATTATACATTTCATTGATTCAATATACAGAATTATACATTTCATTGATTCAATATACAAAATTATACATTTCATTGATTCAGTATACAAAATTATACATTTCGTTAATTCAATATACAAAATTATACACTTTATTGATTCAATATACAAAATTATACATTTCATTGATTCAGTATACAAAATTATACATTTCGTTAATTCAATATACAAAATTATACACTTTATTGATTCAATATACAAAATTATACATTTCATTGATTCAATATACAAAATTATACATTTCATTGATTCAATATACAAAATTATACACTTTATTGATTCAATATACAAAATTATACATTTCATTGATTCAATATACAAAATTATACATTTCATTGATTCAATATACAGAATTATACATTTCATTGATTCGATATACAGAATTATACATTTCATTGATTCAATATACAAAATTATACATTTCATTGATTCCATATACAGAATTATACATTTCATTGATTCGATATACAGAATTATACATTTCATTGATTCGATATACAAAATTATACATTTCATTGATTCCATATACAGAATTATACATTTCATTGATTCAATATACAAAATTATACATTTCATTGATTCAGTATACAAAATTATACATTTCGTTAATTCGATATACAAAATTATACATTTCATTGATTCCATATACAGAATTATACATTTCATTGATTCAATATACAAAATTATACATTTCATTGATTCAGTATACAAAATTATACATTTCGTTAATTCAATATACAAAATTATACACTTTATTGATTCAATATACAGAATTATACATTTCATTGATTGATACTAATGAGCTGATAGGCTTTCAATGACATTTGTTGATTAATATCGACTTCTTGCACACAATGAGAGATCGATTTCTTTCAATTTGTTGACGAGAGCAACGTGGTTGAAAGGTGCGAGGCGGCGCCAACCAGCCACTTTACCTGCCTTCAAGTATAGATAACAAAACTCATTGGATGACATGAAAATTTTTTATCCTTGAACTGTTCTTCCGGGGGAATCAAGTACATTGATCCATTGTACCGTGTTCCCTCACTTATCATGGGTATTCCGTTCCAGGCCCACCCGCGATAAGTGAATTTCCACAAAGTAGGGACACCATACTTATTTTTTAGTAGTTATACATTATTTTAAATCTTTATAGACACTCCCACACTCTTGTACATAACCCTTTCCCATTCCCTTAATAACTTTTCCCATGCTGTACATGTACATTACATTAAAAAACTTTACTTAAATGTTCATAAAAATGTTCATTGTGTTGTGTATAATCTCACGTCGGCAAGTAGCATCTCAAGCGGGCTCAAGTACTTCATTTCGTTTTTGGTGTGTATTCATCCGCCGAATAAATACTATTTACTGTAAATGGTAATTTTTTATGATTTATAATGTTTTTTTAATGTTAGAATTAATATTTTTAGTATATTTTTATACATTTCATTGATTCAATATACAAAATTATACATTTCATTGATTCAGTATACAAAATTATACATTTCGTTAATTCAATATACAAAATTATACACTTTATTGATTCAATATACAGAATTATACATTTCATTGATTGATACTAATGAGCTGATAGGCTTTCAATGACATTTGTTGATTAATATCGACTTCTTGCACACAATGAGAGATCGATTTCTTTCAATTTGTTGACGAGAGCAACGTGGTTGAAAGGTGCGAGGCGGCGCCAACCAGCCACTTTACCTGCCTTCAAGTATAGATAACAAAACTCATTGGATGACATGAAAATTTTTTATCCTTGAACTGTTCTTCCGGGGGAATCAAGTACATTGATCCATTGTACCGTGTTCCCTCACTTATCATGGGTATTCCGTTCCAGGCCCACCCGCGATAAGTGAATTTCCACAAAGTAGGGACACCATACTTATTTTTTAGTAGTTATACATTATTTTAAATCTTTATAGACACTCCCACACTCTTGTACATAACCCTTTCCCATTCCCTTAATAACTTTTCCCATGCTGTACATGTACATTACATTAAAAAACTTTACTTAAATGTTCATAAAAATGTTCATTGTGTTGTGTATAATCTCACGTCGGCAAGTAGCATCTCAAGCGGGCTCAAGTACTTCATTTCGTTTTTGGTGTGTATTCATCCGCCGAATAAATACTATTTACTGTAAATGGTAATTTTTTATGATTTATAATGTTTTTTTAATGTTAGAATTAATATTTTTAGTATATTTTTATACATTTCGTGATTTTTTTATGCAAAATTCTTCAAATCTATACATTACTATACAATACGTACTACGCATGTGCAAAAATACTTTAGACGGTGTACCACAAAAACCTGCGAAACAGCGAAACAGCGAAAATACCGCGATAAATATTTTACATTAATATTTTTGAAAACCCGCGAAACAGCGAGTCCACGGTAAACAAACCGTGAAGTAGCAAGGGAACACTGTATATGCATTGCAGGAGTGAAATAAATTGATTTGATTTGATTTGAACCCAAGACTCTGCATTTTTGGAGGCCATGTAGAACCACACATACTGTATAAGAACATGTATTTGCCTGCTTTGCACTGCTGAACGGATATGATAGTTTAATTGTAGTAAAAAAGGAGCATGTTGTAATCTTTCAATATTTTGTGTTTGATTTCTGCTTTGTACTTTTACACTTGTCTTCCTTAGAGTACCTTATTTGTATCATCATCAATAAGCCTTTTCACAGTTCCAGCGATTGAAGCTGACCATGAAAAGGTCCAAGGTTAAGTGTACCAGACAACAGATTTGTGTGCTTGACAACTCCTCACAGCCCATGCTATTGTAATAGTAACAGTTTTAACAGGTAGCTAGAATCTTACCTAGTTCATTTTTTCTTGTTCCCAAGCAAAATCCTGCTAGTAAATCATTCTACGCACAGACTAATGCATAATTGAGTAAAATCCATGTAAAACAAACTGAAGTTATTGAACCGATGTGGCAGATGGCTTTGCTTTACCCACATCATTTGACGGTTGTAGTTAAGATGCGTTGCTGCGGTACACTTAACCTTTGACCTACACTAACTGTGCATGAGCACAACGAAACTGTGAAAAGGTTTATTGCTTCCGAAGACTAACATTAATGCGCAAGTTGTTAATGTGAATTACTTTTGTGCACACAGGTTAAGCACAGTGAGAGAGACGGATGCGAGCGAAGCCAGTTTCAACGGATCGGAAGTCTCTCAGGATGACCGCATGATGCAAAATCATCAAGTTGCTGCTGACCAGACTGACCAAGATAGTGAGTCTAACTTCATTTCTGTAATATGTGTTAAGCGCGAGCTTTAATTTTTGTTTTAATTAAAATTCGTGCTTAATTCTAGAACATGCAGCCTGAAGATTTGAATCAACTCTCGCGCATTAATAAAAAATATAAACACACGACAGCTGTAAAAAATTAAAAAGTCTGAAAAAGTTTTGCGCCTCAACCAGGACTCGAACTCAAGCCTCTGCTATCCTGTTGGCTTGCCATTACACAGCTGAAGCACGCTACTTTTCACTTCTAGCATTTTGGCCTTATTGTAACATTATTCTTTATTAAGTGTCATCGACTCATCGTGTTGCTTTTGCTCTGGTGCTGCCACCTGTCGTTAATAATTAAAACGTTGAAAATATTGCTTGTTTACACTATACAGTTACAGTATTAGCACTTTTTGCCCCAAGTAGTGTGCCATTATTGATAATCCTCGTGGCTAAGCAGATTAAGTGTCACCGTGTTGCTTTTGCTGTGGTGCTGCCACCTATAGTTAATAACTGAAACGTTGAAAATATTGCTTGTTTACACTATACAGTTACAGTATTAGCATTTTTTTTCCAAGTAGTGTGCCATTATTGATAACCCTCGTGGCTAAGCAGATTAAGTGTCACCGTGTTGCTTTTGCTGTGGTGCTGCCACCTATCGTTAATAACTGAAACATTGAAAATATTGCTTGTTTACACTATACAGTTACAGCAGTAGCACTTTTTGCTCCAAGTAGTGTGCCATTATTGCTCACCCTCGTGGCTAAGCAGATTTATCGATTGTTTGCTTAAATTTACTAGCTCAATCATTGATTTTTATTGATTTTTAACAAAAGGTGACGAGCATAAACAAGCTCAGTATCAGTTCGTGAAGGAAGAATGTCGTATGATGGAAAGAAAGTATGAAGATCTGGTGAAGAAAGCAAAACAGCTACAGAACCGGACGGGTCAAAGACGCAACGAAGGTTTGTTGTCGTTTGTGCAACTTTGTGCAACGCTGTTTGTGTCATTGTCATTAATAAGCCTTTTCACAGTATCAAGAAACTTCATACACACTGGACACTCATTAATCTATCGTAGTGTCCTCCGTTCGAGTGTGTACACTGCCCCGCCTCTTGGCCCGGGGTCCAACTTGAACAAATCTGCCTAACTGGGTTAAAACTGGCACAGCTAGTGATGTTATAATTTACTGCCAATGTCTCGGTAAAGTGGAATTCACACGACTATCGTGATGGTACATTTATCTTTAGTTTCAGTAAAATTCACTCCAACGTTTTAAGTAATTTAAAACTATTCTTTCTCTTCTGTTTTTAGTAAAATCATTCAGATGTCAACTTTTTCCAGCGAACCTGCCAATTAACGATGTCATTAATTAGGTCATGACTGCAAGTGGCAGAATGTTCATAAACCATTGCAGAATTATTTTACCACAATTATCACACTCGTTGCGGGTAATGATTTGTGCTGAAAAAGGGTGCTGAAGTTGTGAAGAAAGAGGGTGCTGAAAAATTGGGACTAATCGGGACTTGAACTCGAGACCTGGGATTAATACTTCCATGCTCTGTCAGCTGAAGTACCAGTCCAACATGACAGAGCAGGTCCGAGATGTTATCCTTGTTGAACACACAATACAACAGCGCCACCTGTACCCATGTCACAGTAGGGAGATACTTATGACATTAAATTTTTCTCAAATTAGCTGGCAATTAACGATATCGTTAATTAGATTATGATTGTGAATTACAAATCCCGAGTTTTCGGTGTCTGCTTTCTCTCAGCTCATTACCCGCAATGGGCGATAATTGTTGTGAAATGAACCACAATTCTTTATGAACATTCTTTCACAGTTGTAACCTAATTAAAGCGTATAGATGTTTTGATGTGCTGTTTTCTTTTCCTTAGCGAGGGATTTGTGGAAGAGGCGGTATTTTGAGGAAAAGAAGAAAACTCCAGGACTGGAAGATCAGTGTTTAAGGCACCGCAATGACCTCGATGGTGTCTACAAACGATTAGTTTCTCAAATTGAGTCAAAGGACACGAACAAAGGCAGAGATAAGCCTTCACTAAAGGTAATCAGTGCAATGTAGTACTATCAGTGTGTGATGTAGTACTATCAGTGTGTGATGTAGTACTATCAGTGTGTGATGTAGTACTATCAGTGTGTGATGTAGTACTATCAGTGTGTGATGTAGTACTATCAGTGTGTGATGTAGTACTATCAGTGTGTGATGTAGTACTATCAGAGTGTGATGTACTACTATCAGTGTGTGGTGTAGTACTATCAGTGTGTGGTGTAGTGCTATCAGTGTGATGTAGTGCTATCAGTGTGTGATGTAGTACTGTCAGTGTGTGGTGTAGTGCTATCAGTGTGTGGTGTAGTACTATCAGTGTGTGGTGTAGTGCTATCAGAGTGTGATGTAGTGCTATCAGTGTGTGATGTAGTACTGTCAGTGTGTGGTGTAGTGCTATCAGTGTGTGATGTAGTGCTATCAGAGTGTGATGTAGTGCTATCAGTGTGTGGTGTAGTGCTATCAGAGTGTGATGTAGTGCTATCAGTGTGTGATGTAGTACTATCAGTGTGTGGTGTAGTGCTATCAGAGTGTGATGTAGTGCTATCAGTGTGTGATGTAGTACTATCAGTGTGTGATGTA